>JAMKCH010017784.1:0-24734 GCA_023653785.1 Ophioderma brevispina
TTTGTGAAAGTGACATGGTTACTGTGGAAGTAAGAAGGAAATTGTGTCTGCATAGTATAGGTTCTGTCAGCAACTTCTGCTCCAAGATCATAAGTGAGATGGATGCTCCCTCACTAAACTTAATCATTGTTAACTGTTGTGCTTATTCCATCCCTGTGTTATTATAAAACAATAACTCTGTCTCTGCCAGCTCAGATTACACAGTGCACTGGTGTAGATTGCGGCCTGATAATCTGTAGATTGCCCTGTTTGAGTCTCTACCCAAGCTGAATCACAAATGCCGTGCATCTCAACGTCACATACAACTTCTGTGAAATAGAAAAAATTGAATATAGGGAGAGAGGAGAAAAAAGTAAATATATAGCGGTCAAAATATGGAGATGATGACACCCAATAGCATTCAGATGAGGTGCCATTTTGGTTTCCAAGGAAATTCGCTGCACTGCTCTGCTCTGCATTGTACTCTATTCCAATGCATTGCATCATACTGCATTGGAATGCAGTATGATGCGGTCTCTTGTGATGGTTTTAATGCATGTAAAATGTGAACAGACCTAAAGACTTTACCTATATCTTCCAAGGGCTGGTGCAGATTAACCGAATAAAGCACGATACAAAGTAGGTGTGGAGGGTAAAATGTAATTCTGCAAAGATTTCAAATGGTATAGACAATTTCTTATAGATTAAATTTTGAATTAAATGTTCCCTGAATTTCAAAATCACTGCAAAATGTTCCATGAAACTTCTACTTAATGTTAGTTGATTATCAAAAATGGATTCTCTTTAAGCACCTGAAAGGTGTGCTCTTTGTTCAAAATTATCAAGCTTTTTCCCTTCTCTTTTTCTTTTCACAGTGGCATGGTTCCAACCCGACCCTCGTACCTCACATCCTGACATAGTCTTCACCAACGATAACATGACCTTGACGAGCAGGAGCTCAGACGACCGCGTGGTCCTCGGTAATGTTGGCTTCTCTAAAGGCGTCCACTATTGGGAGATCACCATCGACAGATACGACAACCACCCCGATCCCGCTTTCGGCATTGCCAGGTTCGACACCGCCAAAGACGCCATGCTCGGGAAGGATGACAAATCTTGGTCCATGTACATAGATAGCAATCGTAGCTGGTTCTTCATAATAATGCTCACACAGATAGAACTGACGGTGGAATTGGTATTGGGTGTGTTGTGGGAGTATTACTGGACCTCAATAAGAGGACATTACCTTACATTGTCAACGACCAAAGACAAGGGCCTGTGGCCTTTGCTGATCTCCATGGAGTGTTCTTCCCAGCTATAAGCTTGAATCGTAATGTCCAAGTGACTGTTCATCCCGGACTAGATATCCCGACAGAGTTTGATGATATAGACTAGTGTATAATGTACCAATATATATACAAAGTTGTCTTTTTATATGGGCTATGTATCATGTTGTATGTAATAAGAGGTGTCATTTTATATATAAATGTTCTTAATATTTCTGTAAGTTAAGAGAGGAATCAATTGATGTCAAATTAAATAGAACTGACATCAATATAAACTTGTTTAAAAAGCTGCATTGGCCACTGTATGTTATAGTCTATATGCTGGGCTTTCATATGTGATCCTTGTTCAAGCAAAATAAGAATTTGTTGAGACACAAATCATTTAATCCGGCATCCTTTACTTGAAATAAATTAATATTTTGTAATTAATTTAATTAACTTTTATGTAACAATACAAAGTTAATTTCTTCCATGCTTTGATTGTATTGCAAATTTCTGAGTCCAGTGTGGACCTGAATTTTAAGGAAATGTTTTGACACGTATTTGTTTGACATTCTACCTTTAACCCTCAAAAGCCAAAAATGTTATCCCTGTTATACTCAGGGTGCTTTATCTATGCAAACATAGATACATTAAAATTGCTGTTTGTGCTGTTTTGTGACAAACTTGTGACTAATATAAGCTTTGATGTGACAAAATGTTTCATTGACATTTCTATTATCATGCTGAAGTAATGTAAAGTTAGGTCAAAATAAGGATTATGTCCCAAAGAGGGAGCCAGCCATTGGGTGTAACAGTATTGAAATACTTTTGGTAACCATAGGGGCATGTTCAACTCCTGTAATTGATCTTAATCAGTTCGGGCCATGACCTAATTGGGTCTTTGGACATGTTTCTAATTTTCTTTTGCTTGAATTAATAAATGAAATCAAGAATATACCACTTTTATGCTAATGTTTTAGGACAAGCTTATCAAAATGTAATGGCAAATATATGAATCTCAGAATGATTACAGTCCACATTCTAAGAAAATACAATATTTCATAATTAAATTTAGGAAAATTGCCTCGTTTTAACACTTTTATATTGTTTTGAGCGTGAGTGCATTTTGTTTTTTCCATCACATAAAAATTCAAAAACTGTTGTGTAAAAAATTAAGAAATATAAAGTATTTATTGCATAATTAGTCTCACAATCATCTGTAACAAAATTATGATAAAAGGAGATAAAAACATTATTTTTGCATTCCTCGGCTTTGGAATATTATTTATATTGTTTAAGGCTACTGCAAATTTAAATTTGGGCACAACAAAATGTTAACTTATTTATTGCAGGAAAAGTCTCTCTCTCTCTCACTCTTTCTCTCTCTTGCAAGCCAACAGAATAAACAAAGCATTGAAATACCTTATGGAAATATATTGCTGACAGTAACACTAAAAACAACCACATTTTGGCAAACAATCCTCGTCTTCTCTTCTCTCTTCTCCGTAATACTGCTTAACGCCCCGAGTGGGATAAACCGAGCAGGGCATGGTGTGATCTATACGTTGGTCCAGCCAAAAGTATAAAGTGATGTCTTATCTTTGCTTTAAAGGTGCAACAAGAGATTTCACATGTAAGGTGTTCCTAAAAAATTGAAAGTACTAATTTGTGCCCTGATGTAAAGCTTTCCATCAAATATATCCCCATCTGAAAGGATTAAGCTGAGAAATGTTACTTTGGTACAAAATTGAGAAATTTCTAATTTCGTATTCAGCCTATGTTCTATATTGAAATATAAGCAAATCAAAATTGTCGTTTTTCTCTCTTTTAAGACATTTCTGTAGCCAAATACAAGGTAAGAAATCTATTGAGTGTCTAATCTATATGAAATTAGTATTATGACACAATATTTGGGTGCCTCAAAAATCTCTCGTTGCACCTTTAACAAAGTGATATCTTTGCTGTTTGAATATGTATCATTCCAACTTTTTGTGGCTGTGATTGCAGTTGTGATGACCTTTGCAATGTTTCAACCCTGCATTGAGGATCACTTTTCTTCAGTATCTCTGATTGGCTCATTACTGATGTGCATGATATTACCTGCTAAGTAACCAATCAAAATAAACATTATTTATATCTTAACAAACCTTTACGTTTTCTGACCACAGTCTCTGGAAACATTTGGCTAAAATAGGATTCCGATTACCCTACTACAAACCAATTAAATCGGCCGTAGAAACGGGGAGAAACACTGCATGAAAGCAATGACATCTCTTCATACTTCTGGCTGAAAAAGGTAATACTTGTGTTTGCGCATACATGCATACATCTCAGAAAGGATATGTTTCATTTGTGCTGTGGCTCTGCTCTTGATTCAATTATGATGTTTGCAAGACTAATGTTGCACTAATCAGACTTATAATAGGAGGACAGTTGAGGTCACATGTCTGAAGAAATGATATTCAGGAAGAATTGGTTTTCATTGTTTAGAATTTTGAAGAAATTTCCGAGTCCTGTCTGAATGTGAAAAAAGGATGGAATGTTAGTGAGAAAAGAGACACCGCAGTTGTTATTTTACCAACACATTGATCAGCTTCTAAATAGTCGGGAATTATTTGGATTTTGTAGATTCGTGCATAGAAGTACTCCAGTATGCTCTCATTTTGTAACAAAACACAAACATCTACACTGGAGACGCATTGCATCTGTTGCACCGTGTCGCACATGTGCTATGCTTTATTGGTTCACAAAGTAAATGGTCCCTGCTATTTGGTTAATGATCAAAGTGAACCAGTTACCATTCTTTATTTATTAAAGTTTCAGTTTTCAGTACTTTTTCCATGTATTGTGACTGTTGAGTAAGCATGCTTCCTTTTCACAAGTGTGAAAGACCTCTATGACCCTAGTGAATTCGGCAGCCCAAACAGAATAGAGTGTACTTTATTCCCGTCTTACACAATGTTTGGAATGCTGAATTCACTAGGTTCACCATGTGACCCAGGGTCTCTAAAGGGAGTTTCCATAACCTGACACATATGACCACACTTTTCTTCTGACACACTTACGAATTCAGAAACCCTTCATTGAACAAAGCACAGGTTTATTCCGTTAAGGTTTCCAAATGTGTGTCAGAAAAAGTAAGTCAGATGGGTCAGGTTATGGAAACTCCCGTCTTAAATGGCACACACCCCTTAGTCCTGCCAATGAATGAAAATTCGGTGTGTTGTGTAATTGGAATGGTTTCGGTTTCAACCTGAACATTATTTATTATGTGTGAACAGTACCACGGCCGTGCCAAAAAAAAAAGTGGTTGGATTTGAAACAAAAGTAGCGGACTATCTTGATGACCAATTTCTTACCTACTGTGTAGGTGATTTATACTTAGTACTATCAAATATAGGAAACCAGTCTTGAAGTTATCGGGTACTGCTGATAATCGTAATGGCTTAGTCTTTTCAGAGAGGAACTTATTTTAATAGGTTCTTTTTTTGTGAACGAGTAATTGTCATGCCGCTTGCGCTCTCACAAAGCCACAACAGCAAAACAGATTGGAGTACGCAGCTTGCAGGATTGATTTATTATAGTCAAGCGGTGCTATCGCTTGGAATTATCTCATGAGTGGCACCGCTCCAGAGTTGACTTCAGGTCAACTCAATGCGATTTGCTGTTTTGGACAAAGCGGCAGCCCGAACGGCAGGGAGATCGATTTATTGGCTTGCTGCTTGCCGCCTGCTAGTGATTCTGATAGCATAGTGACATAAATTTCATCATCAAAGCGGCAAGTAGCATGACACTATGTAATCACCTTAAGTCAGAAAATGGATGGACTTTTTCCATAAAATTTGGCTCATAATAGTTGGACATAAATACAATTAATTACATTGCTGAAATAATTAAAAAAGTTACTCAAGTACAATTTAAGGGGCAAAACAATTTTTGAATAGCGCCATTCAACATTATTTTTTATGCTAATGAGTGTAAAACGCCATGGCCGATTTGAATTTTTTCCCACCAAAATATGCGCAACTGATATTTAGGCAATTACATAAAATCTTGGGCAAAAATACTTGGATCCTGGACCCCTTATGCACTTAAGTGTTAAAAAGTATGTCATTTTACCATGAATTTATCATTGGAGGGACATTCTGATATTAATTGGGATATTGACATCAAAATGTCAAAAACAAACCTTGAATATAGCCTAAAAACCTGGCTGGAAAAAAGCTTGAAAAAGCCTACAAATTTGAATTATTTTTTTCTGAGGGAACTCTAAAACATTGTTGTAAACTTGTAATCAACTCCTAAAGGGTTACCCAAAGTAATAAGATCAACAACGAGATGATTAAAACTGATGGTACGTCTGTGATAATACTGATACTCAACCAAAGCTTTGTCACGGTTTACATTGATTATGGTCACTTAGTTAAATTTACATATTTATTTGTGTTGTAAGTGTTGATTATCCTGTATGTATTCAAAGATAGCAGCAGTACTAGCCAATTAATCTAGACTTCTTAAAAAGCTTGTGATAACTTACAGCTTTTCTTCTCATATTTGCCCAAATTGGTCCATTATGTTTTTCTATGCCCCATCCACTGAAAACCCCACTGAGGCAACTTTTAAAAGACAGACAGGAATATTTAATTTTAACAATTTTACTTCTTAGTATATTTTTTACAAGATGCATGTACTTCTTTCCAGACACAACACAATTGTCCATAATTTGAAACCAAATACTATACAATTGAATTTGATGAGAAATGCTGCAAATTTGTAAATGGTGGGAGTATTCTTTCAGTTCCAGTCACCATGGAAACGTGCATTCCAAAATCAGCATATCTCTTGATCCTCTGCCTATACAAGTATAATTATCCATAATGATCTGTTTTAAATGAGGTGAGGCACGGTTTCCTTGGTAACGAGCTGATGACATTTAACTAGGTGCTCGAATGAAGTCCTATGAAAATCATTTTATTCCTTAAGATTATTTATTATCCAGGGAAACCGGTGGGAAGTATGATGTGCTTCAATCATGAACGGATTGAGGAGTTAGCTTGACTGTACTCTCATGTATGGCTTCTATCTGAATGAGAGATGGTGTGTGATAACTTGTTTCTTATTTTATTATCTAAATGAAATAATGGTTTCTTTATCCTTTGAGATGCTAATATGTTTAAGGTTACATATTATGTTCCACACACTCCCTGAACATTGATGAGCGGGACCTTGTTACCTTGTTGAAACTTCCTCTAAAGTACGTCCACCAGGGAGTATAACTAGAGGATTGATGAGAGTGGAACCAGTCTAAATATTATTAAGCCACGATTTGTCATATTTTGGGGCAGTGCATTCCACTAATTAGACCACTAATTAGAAGTTGTTCAATTTAGATGACATCTTTTAGTGGCAAATGAACAGTCAGTGACTGCTTTAGATGCATGAAGTAAAGTTATTGAGCAGTCAGTGATTGCACTGGATACATGCTTTGAAGTAATTGAGCAGTTGACCAGGTGCAATGGAACATCAGTGACTGCACCAGGTGAGTGCAGCAAAGTCATTAGCAGTCAGTGGACTGCAGAGGTCATTGAGCAGTGGTTGGCGGCATTGGGTGCATGAACTGAAGTCAGTAACTGCACCTTATGCATGCAGAAAAGTCATTTAGCAGTCAGTTGCTCCCGGGGGGCCACTTGTATTCAAAGGTGGATATGATGCGTGAACATGGACTTTCAAAATTCACCCTAAACATGTATTTTCACCAAAAAACAAGCTAAAACATACCCTAAACAACTATTTTGCCTGTTGGGAAAAAGACACCCTTTTTACGCATTTTCTTGTTCACGCATCATATCCACCTTTGAATACAAGTGCCCCCCCCCCCCCCCCCCGTCAGTGGCTGACACCAAATGCATGCATAAAGTCATTTAAAACAGTCAGTGACTGCATTGGATGCATGCCAGTAAAGTCAATTATGCAATCAAACATTAGACAACACATGCCACTAGGAGCGCATTGATCACTGATGCTGTATCAGACATCTTTTAAAGGGAGAGGGTGAGAGCAATCGCTCCCCTACAGCTCTCCTTAATTTCATTGTAGGAGAGTGATTTGTAACTCCTCTGGAAGTTTCAATTTTTTATGTATGTTGCAGGGGCAAAGGCTCTTAATATCACCCTTAATTTGACATGAAGAGCTTTTAGGAGAGCACTACCTCTTTTTCAAAAGACAATGTATGTGTATATGTCACCTCAATGATGACAGGGGAACTAGGCCATATCTACCCACAGAATTAACTTATTGACAATAGTATACACAAATTGGGGGTGGGTAAAGCAACATTTAGCACTGATTTGAAGAGTTTGTCTTTAGATCAATATATCTCAACTTAATTAGTTCCCCAGATATTTCCACACATTAGTTAAATATCAGACACCAATATAATACATGAATTAGTTTGTTATTTGGATGTAATTGTGAATAATAACCAAATGAATTTAAAATAATGTTTTGAAAACATGTGCAAAATGTGAATATGTAAATAGGATAATAGAACAAAAAATATGTTTTACATTTGAGCGATAAAAAGACCACAATTTGAAATGTATATCTATTTTTTATTTTGTGGTTTGCAGTAAATTAGAAATCAAGCAGAGAATCCGTTTTAATATTGTAAAAATAGGGGAATCTATGGATAAATGACAGATGCCATTCACAGAACTTTGTATGTGTTTAATGTTTTCTTCATATGTTACATTAAAATTTTCTGTATTGTTATCATCATGTTCAGTTTGGTATGCCATTATTACACAATGGTTCTATTCTTTGTATGATTTTGGATACCTACAATGGTTGAGGTCACTCATTTCAAAATAAAATGGCACTAAATTTTTCAAATTAAAAAATATATGAAGGGAAGGGCACATTTGAAATCCTAGCAAATCCTGATTGTGTTATGCAAGCGAGATGTTGAGGTATAGCCAATTTTGTGTCGTCTGGGAAGCAGGCGGCACAAAGAGATTGCTTTGGTAGTGTGCTTATCTGTGTATCTGTCTGTGTCTGTGGTACAAAAATTGACCAAAATGTTAACCTTAAACATAATTGGCCACTGTTTCCACATACCAGCACACATTTTCATGATACTTGGATACAATGGTCCTAGGGTAGTGACCCACATGTTGGTGACCTCATGTGACCTTGGTGACCTCATGTAACCTTTGCCTCATTCACAAACCATGGTGGCAGATGGCTGCTAAGGTGTCAGATCAAAGCATGAGATTGTTGTTTACTTAAAATTTGAATAAAAATGGTATTAAGTTTCCAGGACCAGTTTCCAGGACAAGTATTAGAAAAAGTACAAATGGGGTAGCATGCCTTTAATAATCTTTTACTTTTTTGTTTGTTCAGGGAGGAAAAATAATACAATTTGAATTGAGCAGCATCAAAATCATGGATATATTCATTCAGTCACAATTGTTATTAAAACTGGAAATTTATTTATTTGTAGATATGCTACAGTCATGCCTTCTGTGAATGGTTTCTACAGGGTGAGTAAAAAAAAACTTGACCCTGATTGTGTCCGCCATTTTGAATTTTTAAGTAATATATATCTAACATATTTGGTATCATCTGAAAGCTGGGTTCATTATCTTTAATTTACTGCAAAGATCGTTCACATCGGTTAGGTATAGACCGAGCTACAGTCGTTTGAATCAAGTAGTCTGTTTTCTGCTCTGTCCACGGATTCACATTGAAATGAACGGCGTTCAGCGAAGGAAATCCGTGTCCAGAAGAAAATCAGGCTATTTATTCACTGCAGATTCTTGATTCGAAAGACTGTAGCTCGGCCTATACTTAACCGATTGGAATAATCTTTGCAGCAAATTAAAGATAATGAAATAAGCTTTCCGCAGATATCACATAATGTTAGATATATATTATTTAAAAAATCAAAATGGCGGACACAATCAGGGTCAAGTTTTTTTTGACTCACCCTAAAAAAAAAAAAAAAAAAAAACCAGTCCGATGATGGTCACCACTGGAATCACCATGGTAAAAAATACTGTTTCAGCAGAAGGGCGCAGATACCATGCGGAAACGGCGGCGGAAATGAATGTATGGCAAGTTGTAGACGAGTTTGCTAGAGTCATGATTACAACTACCGGATTAAGATGAATGTGAACTAACATTTTCTATGTACTTTACCGACAGTTTTATCTATTTACAGCAAATCGTAACGTGCCGTTTTTCGATTCCTGGTGCCTAGAAACATCGATGACGTACGAAGAAGTGCATGTACATCCTTGGCAAACATATTATTTGCTTTAGTGCTTACTACATTGACACTTCCAGTGCGTTGCAAGCGACAGTTTGTTATATTAATTTAAAGGTGTTCCACCCGATTACAACATATATTCTTCTGTGTTTTATACAGGGTGAGTCAAAAAAACTTGACCCTGATTGTGTCTGCCATTTTGAATTTTTAAGTAATATATATCTAACATATTTGGTATCATCTGAAAGCTGGGTTCATTATCTTTATATAATACTGCAAAGATCGTTCACATCGGTTAGGTATAGACCGAGCTACAGTCGTTTGAATCAAGTAGTCTGTTTTCTGCTCTGTCCACGGATTCACATTGAAATGAACGGCGTTCAGCGAAGGAAATCCGTGTCCAGAAGAAAATCAGGCTATTTATTCACTGCAGATTCTTGATTCGAAAGACTGTAGCTCGGCCTATACTTAACCGATTGGAATAATCTTTGCAGCAAATTAAAGATAATGAAATAAGCTTTCCGCAGATATCACATAATGTTAGATATATATTATTTAAAAAATCAAAATGGCGGACACAATCAGGGTCAAGTTTTTTTTGACTCACCCTGTATCATGCGATATTTTATTTTTTCCATATTATGAACTTCATGTGATAGGTTTATTTACATATATATCATGTAATTATGTAACAGGAGATGATTTGGGTGTATTCTTATATCTCAATTTCTTGTGCTTAAAACAACATCTTTTTAATTGAAAATACTACTAGGTTTGAACTAATCTCTCATTAAAAGTGACCAATCTGACAACATAAAAATGTATATGTTACTTAGACTAAGTTTTATTAGTACATTATTCCATGCAACACAAAGGATAATTCCAATCAATTCCATGGACTTTAATTTTTATTGTTTATAATGTACCTATTATCCCACCAAGATGTTTGAAGAGTAACATACCGAATTGTTCATACATGCTTTTAGTTGTCTAAACTGAACCAAAAACAGAAGAGGAATTTGTATTTAAATATAATATGGACATGATTATTTTTGTTTTTAGGAATTCTGTGTCATGAAATAATATTAGACACAATAAACTACAAATCTCATCGAGTTATTTTCTATGATTTGAAAACAATTGTAGGTTTGTACAATTATAGGCAAAATCAGCCAGGCACTGTGACATCAGTCTTAATCCACATTGAGATGTGTATTTTATTGTGTCTAAATATTGTTTCAAGCCAGAATTCCCTTAATTGCTTGGCTTCAATATATTAAACACTTCACCCCTTTTACAATATCCCAAAATGCACTGCAACCACACACTGGTTTCCAAAATGTCTGAATTCAATGACTGGTAAATCTACTCACATTTGTGGTCTGACCTAAAAAAGATTGAACAGAAATAATTGTCACTGTTCAGAACTTGGAATATATCACAGAAAAAACATTTAAAATCTACAAAGATCCATGTGAGGGAACAAGTTTAAAACAGCAGTCCAAGTTTTTACAGAATGAACATTCTCCAATTAACTTACAAATTATCTCACATTGTTACATCAAAAGGATTAAATAAATGTATGTTTGGTATTATATAATGATTAAGATGACCGAGCAATGTGATTTTTAAAAAGCCATCACATCTATGTGATTTTATTATATGAAACAAATATCATGTTCCTATACTTTGTGTGAAGTATGAAGTAGCAATGTGTGCGCCTATACCCAGTGCCACCTTTCAGTTGCGGTGCGCTTGTGCTTTGCTGAAAGTCAGTACAATGTATATGCCCGCGTCACTACTTCGTACTTAGAGCTGGACAGAATATATATATGTGAAATATTGAAAACTATATCACTCAGTCAAATTTTATTTTCATTTTTGAAATACTGATTTTCATTTCACAAGGTGATAACCAAGTGAAATGAACAGTCAAATTGGAATCCAGTGAAAGACAAAGTGCATTGCAGGGATTGTGAAAGTAAATTTCAGCCAGTATCCATTAAAAGTTACACAAAATGGCTGCCGCTTGATAGAATGAAGCATATTTCCTCTCGTATGCCATCTTTTGTGTACACATATTTAAGAAATAAAGGGTGATGCAGTATCCTTTATGGGCGAATAATGTGTCCGAGGTCGGGAAAAAATAAATAATGGACGAGGCGCAGCCGAGTCTACGTGATATAATGAGAAAATGCATTCGCGTCCCATTATTGCAGAATAATGGGCCGTAAACTGACCAATCAGAATGCAGCATTTTCAATAATGGGCCGCAGAGGTAATAGAATTTTGGATATTGCCCAATTTCTTTCGGCCAGTATCTTTACAATAACTATTTTCCGGTGTGGAAAAAAGAGAGCATTCGAATGATTGTTAACATTTGCTGGTTATAAGTTTTTGTCAAAATGACATGATTCTGTTTACTTATGCACTGCTATAGTATATACTCAATAAAATTTGATCTGCCCAAAGGATCAAAAGTGGAGAATACTGTCTTTTCTGTTTGTTTCAGTGATGTGTAAAGACTAATGAGATAACAAATGGTGTTTGCAAATGAATAATGACAAAATATAGTTGTCAGAAAGATTCAAGATCTACTACACTATCAAGGCTGGTTGCCAATTAATCCAGGAAGATCTGAACTGCTGATCACCTGGAATCCATGGGTACATATAATCAAAGTCACTGCATAGCCGAGATCCAAGATCTTAGTTGCTGGTTACCTTGGATTCATTAGGATCTGAACTACTATACTCTCCCAAAATGTTCAGAAGTATTAACCATGCACATAGCGTGATGCGCATCATCGCGGAAGTGAATGCCAATTAACTTGTCTAGTAGGTTGGCCTCCCCGGTGGTTAATCGTGCATTAGGCTATACCCATAGACTCTGCCCCTTTTATGCAGATATTTCAGTGTGCATGTGTTGCCCGCATCTGAACAATTCTTGCAGCAACTTAGGTCACCTGAGATCTATGGGGTATATGGATTCTTTAAGTTACAGCTGACCCAAATCAAGAACTGTATAACTTTAACCCAGTATCCATCAGCATCTGATCTATTTGGGATCCATGAGATACTGGTTATAGTATTTGTCAAAATCTCTTGGATATGTCATTATGCACGTCCGCTTTACCGCCAATACAACACACTGCTGGATTGCATGTAAGCGTAGTTAAAGCAAAGAGTTATGCGCATGTATGTCATTTCCAAGGGATTATGACAAACACTATAGCCAAGATCCATGTGGTACAGACTCTTGAGTTACTCTGAGTTTACCCCAGGATCCATAAGCCTCGTTTTTTTATCATTGCACATTTGGGCCAGCACCAGAGGGTGTTTTGAACCAAACCCATAGTGCATTGTAACATGCCTATTCTGAACTGTACTAAACACATGTCAGTAGTTATAGACAAAAAGTGCTTAAGAAGTTTAAGAAACACAAGGCATTTTATAATTGTGCTAAAAATCACTCGAGTACCAGCGCTTCGTAGCCTAAAACAGATGCTGAACAAGCAAAAAGTTAGCATAGTTCAGCTGAAACAAATCAAAGACCTTTCTGCATATGCACAAGTAGAGCAGTCAGTAAGCAGGTTTAGATGTCATGCACGAGTTTTGTGCTTGTTCACCGAATGTCATGGATCAATCAAAAAATTCCAGATTTCATGTACAAGTACACACATTGCGTTGTATGGTATCAAAACCTTTCAAGGAATCAGGTTGGAAAATCACAGAGCATTTCAACTCAAAATGAGATACATTCAAGAAAAACTCAGTTTTTTCAAGTGAACATTTTTGCAAGCATCCATGCATGTATTTCAGTGATGCATTTTGTAAACCTATGCTTTGCAGCAGCTGCATTTTCTCCTGGAAAGGAACTGAGTACACCAGGTGTTGTAGGAATTAAAGCATGTTGTCCATTGTATTGTGCACATTCCATTGCTGCCAACTGACTACACCAGGTGTTGTAAGGATTAAAGCATGTTGTCCTCATTGTATTGTGCACATTCCATTGCTGCCAACTGACTGCAGCAGGTCTTGTAAGGATTAAAGCATGTTGTCCTCATTGTAGTGTGCACATTCCATTGATGCCAACTGACTGCACCAGGTATTGTAAGGATTAAAGCATGTTGTCCATTCATTGTAGGTTGCACATTCCATTGAAGTCAACTGACTGCACCAGGTGTTGTAAGGATTAAAGCATGTTGTCCTCATTGTAGTGTGCACATTCCATTGCTGCCAACTGACTGCACCAGGTGTTGTAAGGATTAAAGCATGTTGTCCTCATTGTAGTGTGCACATTCCATTGATGCCAACTGACTGCACCATGTGTTGTAAGGATTAAAGCATGTTGTCCTCATTGTAGTGTGCCACATTCCATGATGCCAACTGACTGCAGCAGGTCTTGTAAGGATTAAAGCATGTTGTCCTCATTGTATGTGCACATTCCATTGATGCCAACTGACTGCACCAGGTATTGTAAGGATTAAAGCATGTTGTCCATTCATTGTAGGTTGCACATTCCATTGAAGTCAACTGACTGCACCAGGTGTTGTAGTGATTAAAGCATGTTATCCCTTCATTGTAGTGTGCACATCCATTGATGCCAACTGACTACACCAGGTGTTGTAAGGATTAAAGCATGTTGTCCATTCATTGTAGGTTGCACATTCCATTGAAGTCAACTGACTGCACCAGGTGTTGTAGTGATTAAAGCATGTTATCCCTCATTGTAGTGTGCAAATTCCATTGATGCCAACTGACTACACCAGGTGTTGTAAGGATTAAAGCATGTTGTCCTCATTGTAGTGTGCACATTCCATTGATGCCAACTGACTGCAGCAGGTCTTGTAAGGATTAAAGCATGTTGTCCTCATTGTAGTGTGCACATCCATTGATGCCAACTGACTGCACCAGGTGTTGTAGGATTAAAGCATGTTGTCCTCATTGTAGTGTGCACATTCCATTGAGCCAACTGACTGCACCAGGTATTGTAAGGATTAAAGCATGTTGTCCATTCATTGTAGGTTGCACATTCCATTGAAGTCAACTGACTGCACCAGGTCTTGTAAGGATTAAAGCATGTTGTCCTCATTGTAGGGTGCACATTCCATTGATGCCAAATGACTACACCAGGTGTTGTAGGATTAAAGCATGTTGTCCTCATTGTAGTGTGCCACATTCCATGATGCCAACTGACTGCACCAGGTGGCTCAAACAAAAATATACAAAACATACATCCAGGCAGTCTTGAAACCAAAGCAGTGCAACTTCCTGTTCAGTGCTCACTGTCAAATTACAAGCATAGGTCAAATTTATTGTATTTTAGGTAGCTTGTTTAGGTATGCCAAGAGAGTTTCAATTGTCCACTCAGGTTTATCCACAGGAAAACCCAGACCACAGTCCACACAGGTAGCAAGTTCTGAATGGTCAGTGAAGGTGGTTGTATTCAGTTTGTATTGGTAGGAGTATTCTGCTCTCTTGATGGTGTCCTTGCATTCTTGGGAGTCGAGAGGTTGATTTTGTCTGATGCACTGTAGATTAAAAACAAAGGCAATTTTTTTAAATATTTAGTTTGTTTCCTTGGTATCATCTTAGGGGTACTTTGTTACCCACCTGATATCTACCAGGGTATAACATCTGACCCACTTTTTCTGACACACTTATGAATTTGGAAACCTTAATGGAATAAACATGTAGTTTAATTCTGTGAACAGTTTCTAAATCTATAAGTGTGTCAGAAAATGTAGGTCAGATGGGTCACTTTACAGAAACACCCCATCTACCAGCCAATTTGATTGGCTTATATGCATAGGGTTATGTACTTTTAGCCTATCAGAGACATGCTAAGGAAGCTTAAAGGTCAATAAGGTCAACCAAAGGTCAATAATTGTTATATATTTTATAATCTATAAAAATATTCTCTTCCAGCCCTAGCCATACTATAGTAACACATTAAAATTACAAGCAGATGAGTGGCATGGTGGAAATCGGGATATCGATGGTATGCCACTGCAGGGAAAAAGTTGGTATAAAAAGTTATTATATAACACAAAAATATTCTGTCATTTGATTGGTGGATACTATATCACGTGACATAAAATATTTGAGACTAGTTCCCCAAAATTTCACAGAAGGGAAAAAAGTTCCCATTAAAAGCTATTTCCCCCATCACGGGAAAATAGTTCATTTTTATGGGAACTTTTTTGCCTGCATTGGTATCTTGCATCGCCCATGCCTCACGGTGATTGATCTGACCCAATCAGCAACCCAACCTCCGGCACTGCATTGATCATATCTTCTGCTCGATATTTGCATGTTTACATTTCACCACACCGCTGGGCAATTTCCACTGAATTTTTTACTCAAAATGGAGAAATCTTGATGCTGTAGATAGTGCATACCATAAAACAAATCATGTGTCTAGAGCAGTTTGAGAAATTTGTGGGAGAAAGCAGCAATTGGATTGAACCATAACTAGGCTAATCTTAAAAAGAAAAGTTAAAATTTTTTTTTTAACATGTTGAAAGTTATTTTTTTCTCATTTATTTAGAGAAGGCCATCAAAATTTAGGGTTGGAATTTATTCTGTTTATCTAAAATTACGATATAGGCCTGCATTATGCATTTACACTCTTCGTTAAGGTGGTATTAGGTAATTTTTTCAACCAACGATAATTAAACATTTTTGGCTTTTCTTTTCAAGATTCATCTCGCAGCGCTGATCTCGATGAGACTTGGCAAGTTTTTCAAATGATACAAATATTTTTATATGTTATATAAAACAATATTGGACTGCCTTCATATTCAAAATGGTGCAAAATGCCTCCCCTCGATGACTGGAGACCGTGAGCCTACTATACTCCCCGCCTAAAAAATCCGAACGATATAAATTACTGTATTAAAAAGGTATGTAGGTGAATTATAATAATAAATGCCAGGAGCATTGTTCGCATAATGTGTTTGCTTATTGACCTGTGTCAGTAATGCATTGATAACGAAGCATGATGTGGAAGTTTGAGAGAGTTATCCAGCTGGCTTGGCGCGTTCATTTGAAAGCAAGTTTGAGCACGTTGATGGCCATTTCAACATCGTTCGGATTTTTTTAAGCGGGGAGTAGGCCTATATTTTTTTTTTAAAAATATTGGGAAAATAGTAGGCCCATGGTCTTCAGACACCTCGGGTAGTTATTCTGCCATCATTTCCCTCATGAGCAGTCAATATTTGTATATTATATAACACATAAAAATATTTCTGTCATTTGATTGGTGGATACTATATCACGTGACATAAAATATTTGAGACTAGTTCCCCAAAATTTCACAGGAGGGAAAAAAGTTCCCATAAAAAGCTACTATTTCTCCCATCACAGGGAAATAGTTCATTTTTTGGGAACTTTTTTCCCTGCATTGGTATCTTGACTAGCCCTGAGTTGAGTCAAGCTGAGCTTGATTTGCGGTGGCAGCTGATCTCATCAAGACTTTGCAAGTTTTTCAATGACAGAAATATCCGGGGGGGTGGTCTCGGGAAAATAGTAGTCTCACGGTCTCCAGTCCCCTCGGTAGTTATTTTGCAAACCGTTTCCCGCAGAGCAGTCAATTTTGTATTTATTACCTGGTGTGATGGTCCTCACAAAGGAAATAGTTCCTTTTAAATAGCTTTTCCCTATGTAAAATATCGGGGTAATATTGGACTATTTTCATGTCATGTAAAGTATCCACCATCAAATGACACAAATTTTTTTATGTGTTACATAAATACATTTACTCCGGGGGGAAGTCACTTGCGATTTTTTGTCCTGGGGCTTGGGGACAAGGAATAACTGAGGTTGAAAATCGTGAAGTTAGATCCAAATTGATCAAGATGCAGATTTTGTTGATTTTTCCCTGGAAGCAAGATTTATTTTCTGGGGAATATGCTGGTTGGTACATTTACTGCACCCCCTTTGCCCTGCTCCCAGTTGACTTCAGCAGCCTGACGGAATAAAGTGCAGGGATCTGTTACTTTATTCCGTCAAGGCTGCTGTAATTCAACGGGAGCAGAAAAATTGGTGTCACAAATGTACCACAACCCGGAATATGCACTCCATGCACCACTTGTCAAAACCACAATCATCAGTCCATCACCACCAACCCCAACAATTCTGATATCAAGTACACTGCTTTGTCTTAAACAAGTGCCAATTCTGAGTCTGAAAACTCTGTGCCTGTCCAAAAATCTGGATAGGATTAGAGTCTAACCCAGTGGTTTTTCAGATTCGACTAGTGCAGGCGCGGCATTCCATACAATGCATGTTGTGCACTTGTGTATAACACATCTTTTTTTTTTTTTGACTGGTGCATCCAAAATGATTCAGACTGATGGCGAACAGGTCAACCTGGCCTTTAATTCCAGTATGCATACCAATACCAATGACCACCTAGTTCAACCCAGAAAAAATCAATAGTCTCATGGAATAGAGCTCATCCACACTACTGATTACTGCAAACTATTTGAACACACCTAAGTGTTTCAACAATACACACACTCCGGAATTAAGGCCAGGTTAACTGTTTTGGCCAGACTGATGGACTGACCCATAAAGTAAAGGACATTTTGTATTATTCAAACTGTTTATATGTTGACTGACATCTTCAGATTAGGGAGTTTCCATGACCCTGACCCATTTTTTCTGACACACTTATGAATTTGGAAACCTTATAGAATAAATGTACTTTATTCAGTGAGGGTTATGAATTCATAAGTATTACAGAAAGCGTGTCAGGTGGGTCAGGTTACGAAACTCCCTTCATCTTAGGAAAGTTTACCCGCATTTACTGGGGATGTTTATCCATAACTTGACCAATCCATCCGACCACTTTTTTCTGACACACTTATGAATTTGGAACCGTAATGGATACATGCCTTATTCCATGAAGGGATTCTGAATTCATAAGTGTGCAGATGGGTCAGTTACAGAAACTCCCATTTACTGATAATAACTACCTGGCAGTTTCCATTGGTCCTCTTGCCAATAACTAGGCAATGGTATATCCTATTGATTGTGTTTGTTTCTGTAAAAGGAAGAAGGCTCATTGAAAACACTCAAGTAGGCCAAGTATTGGGTAGTCCATGACTTCTCATTGTAAACATTAAAAAGGCAAAGGCATCATAGAGTATGCACTGGAATGAACGTGTCCCTCTACCGGTGCTGCTTAGAAAGACATTTAAACTCCATTGCACGCCTAAGAGTCTGATAATATCATGGAGGAATGCCGGCTATGATGGCGGCCTGTCTTCTCTGCTCTTCTACTTCCTTGTCCGTCAGATTGTAAACGTATTGATTGGAGTCAAACTCAAAATTCATCATCGTAAGTCATCAAAACGACAGCGGTGACATTATGAAGGGTATACCCGAGCATACTCCCATGCGGCTTCTCCTCCCCCACCCCATCCTGCAACACCAAAGGGTCCCGTCACACCCAGCTGCTTGCAGCAACTCCTCATAGTATGTCCCGTAAAACCTTCACCTGGAAAACGATAGTCTGACAATCCCATTCCTGGCTTGTCATAAACGCAAGCTCTGTAACCACCGGATACTAAAAACCTTGGTGCAAACCAAAAGGAAGGTCGTACATCGAGTGCCCTCCTCCAGTCTCAATCCAATGACTGCCGAGCTGTCGGCAGCCTGGACCCTCACAACACACCATAATGGAAGCGTTGTTTCCTAAGCTATGTCTGACAGTCACAAAAATGGACCAGGTGGAGAGGACCCGTGGTCAGCATACCCAAGCCCTTGAATCCAACACCCGCCCAGCATCAGACCAAAATAGAGAAACACCTCCCTTTAAGTCACATTGAGTACTACTCCAGTCATCTTCAAACAAACGAACTGCTACACTAGCACTACCATTAGTGCCATCTTCTGGCAATTTTCAGCAGTCTTTCCTTTCTCGGGTAACTTAATTTCACTTTTTCACGTCCGTCTGCGAGGAGATGGAATTCCGCTTTAATACCCACAAAATGTAACATATTTGGTAGCATTTACAATGATTAAAAACAAAGACCACACATGCAAATCGATTGCATCCAAGGTTGGCCCGATACAGTTCTATGAAGAAAAATACCCGATATTGCTGTCAAGAAAGCATAGTATATCAAGGTTACTAGTAAGGAACCGCTTTGCTTTGTGCATCTGAATTGACAAGCTTTTCTCATTCGAGATATAATACAAGTTTGTATGCGGTTACAGGCTATATCAAATTGCACACAGCAACATTCCCCATTGCCACTTTTGTTAGTCAAGAGGGACCTTCCCCTGTGAAAGAAATTCCCATAGACCCTTGCAACCACAAAGGCAGCTAACAGCCATGCTGCACTCGCATACAATATCATTTTGTCACTAGTGTTTGGCATGGTTGTATTTTTACTGCATATAAGTTGCAAAGATTCTGTCCGAACACAGAAAAATTACAAAACTTGCAGCCTAGCTGATTTCAACTCTATATCATAATTATATAACTGGTAAAGCACAGATTTGTTTACTTAGTTTACATTGAACAGGTAGACAGTATATGTGGTTCATTGCTTCTATTCAACGAATAAAAATTGACCTGAATGCCTCAGAAGCACAAGGCAAGGTAATGATCATATTAGGCTCAACGTATTTTATGGGTCTTTTAATAACCCTAAACTTGTAGATATGACATCACAATTGACACACACACTTAAAGGCCTATCAGCTGATTTGCTCAAATCATAAAATAAAAAAAATCATCAAAAATCAGATTTTTGAATGCCTGAACAAGTACGGGTACCCAACTATACTGCAAATGGATAGGACCAGAAGCAGCCTGATAAGGACAGAATCAGATGTTTTAGTCATACTGTCCGTTCGGACACTTAATACAACACGTAATTTCAGGGAGAGTCCTATTTTGAAGACTGTGTTTTCTCCTTTCTGGCCAATTCTTCAGTTGGAAAAAATACTGATGCGATTTACAGACTGATCCTTCACTTATAGCTATTTTGCAAATTTCACATATTTGACTATTTTGGGTGATCACTGATAGTGTCTTTAAAAGTCTCTGCTATGTTACTTTCATTTAGTTACTTATTTACAAAGAGTAAAAAAATTACCTAAAAGTGCCCAATTTCAGGTCTTTAATAAACATTTATGCAAATTTATTTACACAATTTTAAAAAGGATTGTTATTAGCTTTTCAAAAAAACAGCATCAGGGAGGACATATATTATGCACAACAGTAATCAAGTCCGGCTTCTGTTTATTTGTTTTGAAGAAATTTATAGGCAGGAGGTAATATTTGGCATGTCATATTGCTGTTTTCTTTAAAGAATTTTAAGTTGATTTTATTGTTGTTACATGGAGTTGATTGTTTAATTACAGCATATTTTGTAAAATCAACAAGGTTTAGGTAGTAAAGTTTATTCAGCCTATACAGGGGGACCAATAAAACAAAATGAAAGTGATATTTTTACACTTTTTAAAAAAATGACTTGGGATTTATTTTATCATAAAAGAATGGGTAATTGAGCATCTTGCCTGAAAAAAAAATTTCATTTGGTTGAGTGGTTCTCAGGATATGGTCCACTGAACAAAAGTGGAAAAAATATCACTTTCATTTGGGTAACGTTTTTTATTGGGTACCCTGTATAACAAAAATAATTAAAGCATATTAGCACATTTTTTTGAAGGGCGGCCCCCCAATTTTTCAAAAAATTTGGAGATTTTTACAAAGGTGCATTGGTAAGGCTAGTAAACTATACTGGTGAATGGTTAAGCTCGAAAATGTCTATGTGTCACAACGAAGGAATTTTGTAATAGAATAAATTATTATCGGGGACCCCGATACTAATCAACGGGTGCTGAAACGGCCTTCCAATGTGAAATAGCTCGGGAAATAGCGCCCAGTACGTGTCTACGCTCATCCCATTAGTTGTTAGGGAAGGCAAGTTAGAGTTTTTTTCTCGATCAGGTGGCACTATTTATAATGGACGGACATCATAAAGTTAGCATTTCCAGGCTTTGCGTAAGTCAAATTGCGATCCCAATTCTAATTACAAAATCGATTATTTTGTGATAAATACGCATTTTTAGCCGTCTCGTTCGCAGGTTATAGTTTCCTAGACCAATTACCAACGTAACTTTGTAAAAATATCAAATTTTTGAAAATGGGGGCGCTCTTCAAAAATGTGCCAAGATTGCTTTAACAGACAAGGTGGAAATATACCATAATACCCATGTCTGTGTTCTTTTTTTTTTACTCATTTTCTTTTTTTTTTAATTTCTGCCAGAAAATAGGTCAAGAAAAAACATTATCTGATTTTGACAAATGAAAGATATACGTGCAACAAAGGGCTCAATGAAAAATGGGGGTGGGGTGGAAGGGTGGGGGTGGGAGGGGAAGCAACACAAATGACCATATGAGGACATTGTCACAAAATATTGGGTCTCATTTTCAGCCTTCTGGTGTGTGAATGAACCCTTCATTTCACTGCCAATTGTGGTATAAAACTGGATTGATTTTTGACAAAATTGACAAGAAATTTGTTGGAAATTAGTCTACTTTATAATCTGAAGCAAAAAAATTCCAAATTTGGTTTAAAAAGGTTGAAATTTTGAGGAGAAGGAATAAAATGGCAAAATTTGTGCCCGAATCAGAACCGAAGACTAATCTGCATCTCTGGTAATAGCTATGGGTCCTTTTTTGCCAAAATTGGTATTATAGCTATTATGGGTCCTAATTCCAGACTCTCAGAGGCACATCCCTAACCAAACCAACTAGAAACCACTCCCCGGATGAAAGTCATTTATTTCACTGAGGAGCTTGAAGAGCCAGTCTAATTAGGATTATGGGATCTGGATTTTAATTTACAAAGACTCATTATAATACTTAGACATAGATTCATTTACATTTATAAACAGTTAGAACCCTTTGATGGTTGTTTACTTGTTATATTATAAATAAAAGCTAGTCAAAATGCACACATTGAGAGCAAAAATTTGCGTGTGTTGTGTGTGTACATGATCTAACTCATAAAAAGTAATATAAAAAGGGTGATTCTCCCAAGAGGCGAAACCCATTGCAGCCTCTCATCATATAACTAGTAGCATGCAATAATGCAGCATGCATCTTGCCCTGTTGCCAGGCAGAATATGTCTTTGCTGCCCTCGCTGGGCATCAAATGAAGGTAACCGTAAATAGTTGCACAGCAGGTGTTGAGAGTATTTGGACTTGAAATAGATGTAAAAAACAAAATGTGTTTTTATATCAGAGCAAAATTCTAGGATGAAATACTGATACGTAGGTAATGTGTGGACAATTCTCCCAAAATATGATGACCTGTAGCTTTGATGCATTGCAATGTACAAACTACAGATGGCGCTATAGCAACACTGCAGACAGTGCAGCCAGGAAAGGCTGGGCTTTCAAAGCTTAGGGAAGATCTGCCCTAAACATCTAAAAATACTTATCTATTGTTGTTTTTTAAATTAAAAGAGCAAAGTTTTTTGCTCCAATGCTTTTTCCCCACTCAAATCAGACCTTCCGTTCCAAAGTTACAGCAAATCAAATGCGGGTGAGTGTAACCGATTTGCAGGAAGTAGTTATGTTGTTTTTAGTGTTTCCAAGCTGGAAATATTAATATGTATTTATTGTTTTTCAAGTCGGCCGATATGTAAAAAGATGCTTAAAAATCATATTCTCGAAAAGTATAGGTGCTATCATGTGAAATAAGTGACATTAATTATAATAATTAAAATGCTTGCGAAACGGTATATGTAATGAAGTGATAATTAATGACCTAAATGTGAATAATCATTAAAAATAAGTGTTTCTATACTAAAAAATTGCTTTATTTCAAAATTCGCTTTTACATCTTCAAATAGTTAATGGACGCCATTTTTCAAGGATGTGGCTCAACTGTTCACAGAAGGGTATTTTGTAATTTGTAAAAAAAGTATGAGTTAATGTTTTAAATTTTGTCTCAATTTTTTTTGGGGGGGTCATTTTGGGTCAAAAATTGATACTCTTTTTCATTTTTGGCCATTTTTGTTTTTTTTTTGAAAAAAATATTAAAAAATAAAAAAAACTAACTCAATACTTTTTTAGTTTACCTTTTATCTTCTTAAAAAAAATGAGGCTTCAGCATGTATACTTTTGGGATTAACTCTTTTGAAATTCCGACTCCTAAAATCCAAGATGGCCGCCAAGTAAATATGCAAATTAGGTGATTTTTTTATTTTTTTTTTTTGTCACCCAAGCTCCAGGCACCAAATATGAAGTTCATACCATCTTAAATCAAAAAAATAAATTTTTGGTGCCAGATTTTCCGTCTTACAGCCTTTTTTTGTAACACGTTTACCAAGGGGGGTGGTTACCACCCCCCTCGAGAATTGTTATAAAGACCGATGCTTTGATTTTGGTACCCAATGGATAGCTATGGTCCTCTCTTTCTCTGATACCAAATAAGTACCAGCTACTATATGGCGTACAATGACGTCATCAAGTCCGCGAGTCGGCAAAATTGGCATTTTCGACCGAAAATAGGCGAAAATCCAATTTTGTGCTAAAAATCGCAGAAATTTCGGATTTTCATGCGGTTTTCAGCTCTAAAGAGGCATGTTGGCTAGTTTTACATAAACATAGTGTGTTAGAAGCCATACGTGCATAATATTTCGAAAATGACAATAAAATATCCGTGGGTGAAACCACCCCCCCACACCCCCACCCCTACGACTTTGAAGGCATATACCTAACCACGGTGAAGGTGTACCTTCACATTTTTTTTTTCGCTAAAATGACCGGAAAGGATGAAAAACGATTACCTAAAGCCTTTTTAAAATTTTTAGCATTTTCGCGCAACCGAGCGAAAGTCACTAGGGGGGGTGGTAACCACCCCCCCACCCACCTGGTAAGACGATGGTTTGGGTTAAGGTACATTCACAATGAGGCAGGGCATGCTACTCGACCAAGGGCTGAGGTCACTAGCCTTGGATGTGCACATGTTAAAAACAGTGCCCATTGCATGTTCTGGGTATCATAAATCATACTAAAAACAGGGGATGTATTTACTCAATATACTGTGATTTGCAAGTTATTGAAATGCGCCATGTGAATTGAGATTTTATTAGCTAATACGCTGATTGTGATCCGCACCTTCTGTTTATCATTGTGCACTAGAATCCTTAGCAAAATCAAAAGGCTTTATTCACAAAATT
>JAMKCH010017785.1:0-23717 GCA_023653785.1 Ophioderma brevispina
GTATATCACAGCTACAGAACCATGTTCAACTAGTGACAAATGCAGAGTGCGAGACGGAGAATTGCAAAGGAATAGACGATAAAACCTGTTGCTGTTGCCTTAATATTCACCAAAGAAAATAACCCATGCGCAATGCAGATTAATGTGAACACAAAATCATGCGAGGCAGTAATATGTTAGATATCATGATCAGTGTTTATAATGTGATTTTTTTATATATGTGTGTCACTTCATAAATGTACATCAGTAGGTTACTGCTTCACATCAAAGAACTAATAAAAATCTTATGAATGGCAGAACCACACAAAAGGCGACATGGAATGCTGGCCTTAAGGCTTAATCGATTCGATAACGGGTACATGCCATTATCGCTTAGGCCAAAAAATAATTGTTGTATTGGAGTAACGGGCCAGTGCAAAATAGGGTAGGGCGGGCGGATTTTTTTTTTTAATAATGCATTACTACATCAAATCATCACACACAGTCTATGTAATGTTATTAATATTGATACTTTTGACTCTTATTATTGAAAATCTTAAAGAGAAGTTACCAAAGTTACACCAGAACACACAAAAAAAAATATTGAGAAAGTCGGTTAAAAATCAGGGTAAAAACAACTTGAAAAATAAGATTTTTGAAAATCAATAAAAAAAATTAGGGTAGGTATACTTTTGTACAGGGCTTGATTTTCAAAATTAGGGTAGGGCGGGTTACTCCAATACAACATTTTTTTTGGCCTTATCGTATGTTGATATGTGTGGGGTCAACCCGATGTTCCGAAGGGTCTTTGGTAAACCTACGGCGGTTTTTTGTCCGAAAGGTTTCTATTCCGAAGGGTTGTATTTCCTAATAAAAGGGTCATTTGTTCAATCGGTCGATGTTCCGAAGGGTCTATATTCCGAAAACGGAAAGGGGTCCTTGGTCCGAAGGGTCGTTTGTCCGAAGAGCAAAATACTGATTGATGTCATATCGTACAAATAACCGTTCGGAACAATGAACCTTAAAACCTTTCGGAACAAAAATCATTCTGGAAAACGGCCTGTACCCGCTATGTTTATTAAAATCCCGTCATCGCAAACAAATTCCTCGCTAGTCTAGTGGATAAGAATGCTTCTTAATCTCTGCTTGTCTCAGGTTCCAAACTGTTCAATTTTGAGAAATTATTTTGTTTCGAACTAAAGTGAAATAGACACTTTAGTTTCACAAGTTAAAGCCACTACAATCCAAAAATTTTGAGTAAAAAAGGTCACAGCTCTTAATGTTGAGAAAATCTTAGTCAAAGTTGAGTAAACCTTACACAAAGCTGAGTATATTTTACCCAACAATGACTAAGATTTAGTCAACAATGAGTAAGGTTTAGTCAACTTTGACTAAGATTTTACTCAACATTAAGAGCTGTGACCTTTTTACTCAATATGAGTCAAATAATTTTTACAGTGTATCAGCGATTCCTTCAAAATTTAAACAAATCGCGCCCCTATTTTTCATCAAAGTCCATTTTTTGCACTGTTGTATTGGAAATTGTTGTAATAAAGACCCCTCCCTGTAAGTGGCCAAGCGTAACACACCTTATTTGTCAAGAAATGATGATTCTTATGCTTTGTTTACTAATAAAAGTCGTGATCGGACTGTTTAGGTCTAGAAACAGTCGTAAATTGCATCTTTAGACCGCTTTAGCATGCTTGTGTCTGTTTTTCTCAAAGAACGACATAAGGTGTTGATGTGACCTAAAACTAGCAAGTTAGAGACTAAATGGGCATTTTGAATTTTGAAAATAAAAATACTGATCAAGGCTTTAACAAGTTAATTACAAGTTACCTAAAAATATCGCTGCTGGGATTATTGTGATTGCCGGGATTATTGCAATAATCACACAACTCCGTGCTCCAAACATGTTACTTGGCTAAACTGGTCACTGTAATAGGAATTCAAAATTTTGTAGCTTATTCCTATAATGTCGTTTTTCATGTATTTATTGTTTTATTTTCATTAGAAATGAAAGCATTTTTTTTTCAATTTACATTTTATTCTTATGATTAAATGTATAGAATTTACGTTGTCAGTTTTTCAGTGTTTCTAAATGATTGCAATAAAACTAGTCTTTCATATTTTTTTTTAAATAATGTGTACCTGTGTGCTAAAAAAGACCTACACAGAAAACCTTGAAAGTTGTTTTTTTCGAAAACCTTGAAAGTTGTTTTTCTTTCGAACTCAGAGCTGTCAAATCATTCACAAACTATACAATCAAAGATTTATTTTTTTGGCCAAAAATTTAAGTTCATCCCAACTGAAGTTTTACTGATTCTTTTTAGGAGTGTTCCAGCTTTCATGAGATTTTTAGTTGGTGTAATTTGGGGGTCTGGTTCAGGAGTTATGGCTAATTATCTGAGACGGTTGAAACACCTGTTGGGCCAGTTTCGGCTATTCTGATATCAACAAAGTTGCTATTGAAGATCACCTTCAAGACATCCTTTATTGAAAATTAAAATAAAAAGTAGGTATACAGTGCTGCTTCTTGTGATATAACATAATTTATAACTTTATAATGTCGCAATTGCTAATAAATACATGTAGCATTGGGAATTCAATTCCAAACAGTCTTGTTGTCTCAGCTTTACTCCAGGTTTCAGCAGAAGGTAGAACCATAAAAACACCCTTGTTGAAAGTAACCTGAGACCTTTGAACACATTACACAACCTTTCCTTTATTGCTCTTTGTTAAACACTGCTTTCTTTATCATATTCCTCCCTGGCATCTTGGAGGCAGTGGGGAATAGGGGAAGGGTAAGTTGTCCCTCCACATTAGAGCATTGTCCACACATTTGTCCATCAACAGACTTGTAGACTGTTACATTAGTTTCAGCAGTCAAATTCCCAAAATTTCCATGCATTTCATGATTATTGTCACCCTGAGAGTAAGTCCCTCATTTCACCCACAACAAATAATTTCTGGTGCTTTTCCACTGAAAAATATATATTGATTAGTTCAATCATGATAATACATTCATTCTGATCTGTACAATATTCTTTTGTTTTTGAAAAGGGTTTAAGGAGGATGGCCCGATTTAAGTTTATAAATTTTCATCTTGATAGACTTGGCCTTCACCCTAAAACTCCAACTGCCAAAGTTTCGCGCTGATACTTCAAGCCCGTTTTGATGTAAGAGCTAAAAACGTGATTTTGTAAGCTGCCATAGAGTCTTTGTAAAATTAATATGGGCGTCTGGGACGATGCTATTAGCGAATCGTGCCATGGACCTTTAATCCCACAGATTCTACACGCCTTATACCTTTATTCTTGAACCTTAAGTGAAACTGGCCCAAGTGGAATTTGATCCTTTGTGTTCAACTGACACTATCTCCGCTTAGGGTCCATCAATTGGATGGAATAAAGCGAGGATTTAGCTTGGATGTTGTTTACAATCAAGTCAATATCTGGCAAAAAGGCACAGTTTATACATAATTTTTAATTTGATTGTATATTTTTTATTGGGACAGTCTGTACTTGTAATAAAAATAATTATAGGCGAAACTTGTTTTTACAGAGTATTACCTAATTAGACCTAATCTCACATTAATACATATTTTTTAATACAAAATTACTGATAATTTAATGATCCAAAATAAGTACAGTCATTCAAAGAATAATTTTGCACGTCACCATGACGTCATATGTGAGAAAGTACGAAATACGAATAGTAGTGGAAATTGATTTTGCGCAATTTTACGACTCAAACCCTCATTTATCGGCTCTAAATGCTGTCATTATATAAAACTAGTAATTTCCCATCAAGTAGATGTCGAAACCGCTAAAATCTTTTTTTACTAACGTTTTTGGCGAAATTGAATTTTCACTGTGTGTGTCTATGGGAAAAAAAACAAAATTGGCAGTTTGCTGACCCTTCACACTTTATGAACGTCATTGTGACGTAATGCAGGCATGTTGGTACTCCTTTTGGTAGCAATGGAAATAGGAGGAGTACCCATAGCTATTCTATTGGTACCAAAATCACGTGTCTGTGATGTTTCCCTGTTTGGGCTGTGTTAGGCATGTTGGTAATTCTCTTCGTCTTACCTATACCCCGGTGATGTTTTGTTTTTGGATAAAGGAGCGGAACGTCAATTGACATACATAAAATAATTTGGCAGCAAAAGGGGGTTTTACCAAGCGGGGAAAAAAACCTGAAGGGGTGGGGTAACTCCCCCCCCCCCCCTTCGATACGAGGCTTAAACTCCAAAATGTTGAATAAACGAAGTAATAACTTAATTGTAAACAAGCTTAAAATGTACAATCAACCAACACGAACTTATCTCTTTATTAATTTACACAATTAAAATTGTTTTGGTTAATTTCAACGTTGAGTATTCAAAAGTTCAGAACTTTTGCGACAAAGAGAGGCCCCGGTTTAGGTTGTGACACACTCTCCATTTATCATACTTTACTTGAAATTTAGTCGGTAGCCTAAGAGGACCTTTCAATTCATAGGCTTATAGAATTCTGTCGGTCATAAGTTTGTCTAAAATTACAATCGCAAACAGGGAAATGCTTTACCGTTACGCGCGCGCGTTTGGTAATTTTGCAATAAATTTTTTAAAAAAGTTAATTCGGATTGATTTTTTTTTATTTAATATCGTTTAACTCCGACATTTGATAAAAACTAAAATGCCGACTCAGCGATCTGCGGTTCTCGTTAGAAACAAAACCGCGTGCAGTTAGTGACGGCGCCAGACCTGTTTTTGGGGGGGGGGGGGTCAAACGGGGGAAGTGAATTTTTGTGGGGGAGCAAAAGTGAAATTTAGGGAAAATAGCATCCAAATTCGGCGATTTGGTGAATTTTCCCCCAATAGCAAAGATTAGGAGCAGAAGATTCATAGGGGCCTTATTAAGGCTTTTGTACAGAAAGGTTAACACCATCGGTAGTTAGTAATACCCTCTGCAACACTGCTGGGTAATATAGTAACTTCAAAAATAGTTGCAACCTCATTAAAAGTTTTAGGTCTTTCCAGTCACCGTGAGAGGACGATGACTATTTTAAACGGCCACGGGTAAAACTTTATGATACTCATACATATATAGTAATTACTTTTAATAAATGTTGACCTAAAATACATTAATTTCACCTCAAAGATTAATGGATGTTTCAATTCAAATATCAGGCGAAAACAACGCATTATTTCATTAAAACGTTGTTATTTGAACATAACTTGACACTGCAAATACATTATTTATCGCACATTGAAGAAATAATGTATTCTTATATCGTATGCACACTACACAACAGTAGAAAATTAGCGCAAAGCAGATTGACATTCTAGCCAACAATGGCATACCCCTTCAATCATTAAGAGACATTTGTATAAACTTTTTCCAGTAAGTCGATTCGTACAGGAACTTTGGACCTGGTCGAAATAGTTTTGTAATGCAACAACCCGCAAACATTAACGGTAATGGCCCATTGATGGTTTTCAAACGTTTTTCTTCCGGCATACGGATCCGCTGACTGTTCTCCGCCGGAATCGTATCCTTTTACTGGTTACGTACGGCTGCCGTTTTCTCGCCGCAAGGCTCCCCGAGGCTTCCGAGCCACCTTATGGGCCCTGTAACGGGCAGTTACGGCCATACCGCTTGTAGGGTGCACTGGAAAAGCGGATTTCCTCATATATTTTTTCTAGGTTGCACATAGCGATGGCGTACGACTAATCGGCTGGATCAACTTTTCTCAGCAACTTCAGCAAAAAGAATCTCACAGCAGCGAGTCCGCAGGTGGTGTTTGATAAAAGGTAATAACACTTTTAGGATGTCATTGATTTCTTTTAATCTGTGTTTTGGACTAGTGCAAAGAAAATTGTCCCCCTTGCCCCCCCATGACAATGTGGTGCCTTAAACTCGGTGTCGTCCTCTGCTAGCCTAGTCTTATTACACCTGGCAAAGCTGCTTGCCATGTCACACCCGTTTCAAGCGCCATTGAGACTCGCCAATAATGATACCGCGTTTGTGTTTGTTTTATTTGTTTTCGTCACTGCGACCTCTGACCGTGCAGCGCGAGATTTGACCTACTTTCTCAGACCCAAATTTTCTGTGTGTACAGTACCAGCGCACAGGAAAACAAAGTGTAAATAGAGAAAAATAAAGAATAAATAAAGAAAACAAGCCCATTTTATTGTGTAAATACGTTGTCCGTGTTGGTTTATTTCAGTAATGTGTCCTATTAATGAAATATTTAATCAAAATATTAGGGGAAATACGAGCGCTAAAAATACGTCGAAACAGTTGAAATGTCCGATCGCTCAAAACTGAAAAAAGGTACAACGAATCGAAAGATTAAACACAATTCCGAAGTTTCACATGAATAATGTTATCAATATTTATTGAAAAGAGACATGTTTGCAACTATTTATGTAAAAAAAAGTGATAGGGCATGCCTATATTCCGAGTATTTGGCCAAGCTTTTACGGTAACTTTCACACGACCCCCAGTGCATCGCCCCAGTTCTGCATGGCTTTGCGTGCAAACTACACAATACCGCGGTTGCGCGGCGGTACACCAGCACACATCATGGCCGGCATTCTTCGGGGGCTGTGATCGCTGGTGATCGCCGCGGTGACACATGCATTTTGTGTTTGTTTTAGCCATTCATCATAGCTATTACTTTTCAAAATGGATATTAACTATCACAGGGAAGCCCTGGGAAAATTATGCAGGACATGTGGCCAGCGATTGTTAAAATCTGGGCAATCACCAACAGGGTATTTAAAGCCATTGGATGTAGCACTATATCCCAAAGAAATTGAAACAATCTGGGGGGTTAACATTTGGCAGGATGAGAAGGATATTCATCCAACTCAGATGTGCTATCGCTGTCTGCGAATTGTACGCTACCACCAGGCCAAGACCAGAGTAGCAGAAGTTGCACGTACTGAGGGGCAAGTGAGATGGGAAAAACATTCTCGCTGGGGTTTATCCTGTACCACTTGTCAGAAGTTTCAACAACAAGGTAGAGGTGGCAGATGCAAAAACAAAGCTCCCAGTGCTCCACAAAAAACTGACAGTGAGCAGGAAAGTGAGCCCCTGCCCTTCCAATTAGGGGCTGTGGACATATTTCACAACATTATCTCTGAGCCCGAGGTCACAATCACTTCAAAGTCAGACCTACGCTTACTGGGGAAAGTACCTCAAGAAGAAGAGCTGTTCACATGCTCCATTTGCCTAAGCATCATCACCAAAGGGGTATCTACACCCTGTGAACATAATTACTGTTCATCATGTTTATCTATCTATTTTCAATATCATAAGACCTCAGCAGTTCCATGCCCCGTGTGCCTTGCCCCATTTCATTTTAACGACATCAAGTCAAGTCCACGGCTATTGAACATACAGGTACCAAATTTACTGGTTTCTTGTGGTCAGTGTGGCCAGCTTGGTGCCATAAAAAAATATGGCATCACACAAATGCCCACCAAAGCAAACTGTCATAAAATGTCCATGCGAGTCCTGCCGTGGAAAAGAGAAAACCAGCAATCCTGTAGCTGTGGCCCCAGATCCCATGGAGGTGGCCTGTAAAATCCTTTTTCAAGCGGCGGACGCTCATGAGAAAGGCCAACCCATACCACCAGAAATTGAGCGAGTCACAGACAGGTGGACCTGGCTCAAGTACGAGGTTGGAAAGCAGGACTGCTTCTTGAGGACCAACGATGGGAATGGGTAGATTGGCATCAGGCTTATCCCGGTTTCTTCATTAGAACATTACACAATTTTTTAAGTTCATCTCAGCAGGATGTACATGTACTAGGCCATACTAAATAATAAAAAAATGCACTTTATAAAATACATAAGATAACAAAAATAGTTAAAATGACATTTGTTTACACCCGAAGTTTCAATTTTTTTAAAAATCTCACATTTGCATGGCCTTTTCACCTAAGAAACCAAATGCATGACAAAATTGAGCAGAAGATAGAATTTGAGTTCATTGTAAAAATATCAAAACAGATTTTTTGCTTCACAATGCTTTTTGTTTCATTAATTATCAAAATTGATGATTGCTAACTGAATTTAAAGAATTTTGAAATTTGACTTTTCAAAATGTTCAAAATGGGGAAACCACAAAATAAGAAATAAAAAATATAAAAGAAGTCTTTCGAAATATTTCAGGCTTAAAAAAACAAAATCTGAACATGGTGACAAAATGGCATTGACCCCGAAATGGCCTGCAAATTAAATCTGAAATTTATCGTGCCTGAATTTTTACCAAGGGAATTTTACTTTCAAATTTTCACAGCATGTTTTAACATAAAGTGGACTTTTCAACACAAATTTGTAAAAAAATAAATTGATTTTTCACCAAAATCACCCCCACCCGATGAATTTGGTCTCTTTACCATTTAGAACCATGTGCAATTAATTCTACCTGGTTTTATGTACATGTGTACCGCGTCACATTGCGTTAAGGTGGGTTCATACTTCATCGGCAGACGTCTGCAGACGCTAGCCTTTCAAACATACTTTTTACGCAACGCGTACATGTATGTTCTTGCATCCAGCGAGCAAAGCATGTTTGCAAGACTAACGTCGGCCGACGTATGCCGATGAAGTATGAACCCACCATTAGGCTTTCATGTATTATGAGGGGAAAAAAGTGTCTCAAAGAGTTGTACATATGTCAAGCATTTTTCGATGTACATGTACCGTACAGTACCTTACTGTGTGTATAGTAAAAAAGTGTGATTTTCTATAGGACATCGATTAATTTGAGCTACATGTAAGCTACTTCATACATTGTATGGTGATTAGCAGTTAGACAATCATTACGTACATGCAAAAAACACGATCTAGAAATTTGAGGGTGCCTCCCTCAGGAAATCTGAGTCAGCCTTTGACCTGGTACTGTGGTACAATGGTGTAAAAACATGTACACTGGCAAGACCAAGTCCTACATACCCTAATATAGTACATGTATTATTAGAAATGGATACAGTCCTTTCCACCCTAAATATTTAAATTAATCATGTAATACATACTCCCCACATAGGCCAAAAAAACAAACAAAAAAATTGTCTTAGAAGAGATGTGAAAAAGCAAATTATGCTATATGTAAATGCGTTGTTTGAAGGGGAAAAATGCTCCGAAATGAGAGATGTTTTTTATATATTGCATTTTTGAACCACTTTTTTTCAATTTTTTGGATGCAAATTGGTTTGTTTTTTTCTGAAATTAAAAAAAAAATCATGTGAACAAAAACAAAAACAAAACAAAAACAATGCAGTAAAAGACCAATTTTAAACAAAATGTGTGCGGTCTTCTGAGACAAACTTTTTTTTTCTTGGCCTTTAATATTCTTATTAACAAGGAGAAATATGTACTCTAGCTTGCTTACAATGACATTCAACCTCACCAACTAAAAATGACTTGGATTTTTTTTCCCTAAACATGGGTCATGCACATTCATTTGTATGCATGTACTTGTATGTAGGGGCACTGCATCACATTTATTTATTTTTTTTTCATGAGTGGCAAATTACATGTACATGTACGTAAGTGAACACAGACAAACCGAATGTAGCGCCTGACCAGACTTGAACTGGTAACCTTCATTTAAAAAAATGACGCTCTACCATTTGAGCTACAGGTGCTGTACGTACACTAAGTTGTCTGTGTGGGGGTGCATGTACATGTACATTCATGAGCATTTGCCTAGATTAAATCCCAGTGCATGTTTCACATGCCTGATGAAATGGAATTCAAAACAAATTTTATAGCTCAGTGTAACATGATTTAAAATAAACCTTTTCAGTCATGCAATATGCAGGTACATGTACAACGTACTAGCAAGATGCATACAAGTGCATGTTAACTATTAAACCTTACATTTAATTTAAAGATGGGTGACCCAATCATCAACACCCTCATGAATACCCCACTTGAATCGGACTGTCAAAGTGAAGTTCTTTTAAATTTTGATGGTGTACCAATTGATGTACATGTACATGTTCATGGGGACTTGGCTTGTTGATTGGGTAACCCCCCCCCCCCAAACACCTTTTTATATTTTTTTTTTAATCTTGAGGGTGCACTATTTTTCAAATGTGCCAGAGTCTCTTAAAAAGAAAAGAAAGATGCTTATAGATTTGTTTGCATAAATTTTCAACAGCCCGCAAAGATTCAACAGGTTCCTAACCCTCGTAAGAGCTCAACTGAGGTCACCAGAGGTTACCTAAAGTACCGCACAGGGCTTGTTCAGAAGTTCCGGACTGATATATCCAAGCAGGAAGGAGAAGTTCACCTCAGAGATGAGTTCCAAAGTTACACACTTGCATCCAGACCTAAACTTGATCCTGATGCATCATTAGCATTGATGCGTCATCTACGCCTAACATGGGAGCAACTGAGGAAACTGAGAAGGTACCGTAACAAAATGTTGGTGGTTTTGAAAAAACAACAATTGGCTGGACTTTACATGTATAGAATAGAAGTACATCTCCCTGACTATGGTTTTTTTTTATGTGTGTGTGTGTGTCTTATTTTCAAAAACACCAAATGACTATTAAACCCATGTTGCATACATGTACAATGTACTACATGTATGTGCACATGAGTATGGACATGTACACCTACATGTACATGTATACAGTAAATGCACATATATGTACGCCTACATGTACATGTACAATGCACATACAGTAAATGTATGCAGTAAATGTAATGTACACAGGGCCGTATGCTGAATTTATTTGGGGGGGGGGGGTTTGCGAGACTTTCGAAAATTGGACTTTAAAAGTGGACCCTTAACACCCCCCCCCCCCCCTAAACTGGTCCTCTTGACTTTTTTTGTTGACATTTTATCACCAAAAAGAGGATTTGTCTAATTTCCTCTAGAGTTTTTGGAAACGTCATTTTTTAAATCCAAAAAAAAAAAATCATCAGAACTGGACCTTGTGTCCCTTTTTGTGGATATGTTTGGTGGAGGGGGGGGTCCAAACCACAGCTAACCATCTCCCCCCGACCCCCCCCCCCACCCCAAGATCCGATGGGCCCAGGGTGTGTATTTTTAAAATTTGGTTTCCGGCCTTTATTAAGATTCTATAAGTCAATTATATGTCCAAAGATGGAATGCTTTGAGATACCCATTTGGCCTTTATTTAAAATTGGTAAAATATTTTATTCAGGTACTTCAGCGTTATGGATTGCTGTATCTCATCTGAAAGACAAATGAGAAAGAGGAGAGACGAACTGCTTCGTGACAACATCGAGGGGAGAATGGTTCCTCTGGTATTTCCCGAGACTGGAGCAGAGGGATCTAATGGTGTCATCATTAAGGAAACTCCTTACGTGTATGTGAAGAACCTCCCTGCAATGGTCACAGACCTTTTGGACCGCCATGACCAGTAAGCTTAGTTTTTAATCAGTACCCTGTTACTACATATCTGTTTTTTAACATTCTATACAGCCATAAAAGCACAGATTTTGGTAACATTTGAAATGATTTTTTTGCAAGATATATGGTTTATTTTTTTGCCACTTTTTTTTCCACATTTATATGAACCAACACTGGAGACAATGCAAGTAAAAAAATTTAAAAAAAATTAACCCAAAAAAATGAAAAAATTCTATTCCCTATCTATCACTGTAGAAACATGCAAAATGCACACTTGGTAAAACTGTCATTTTATCACATACACAACAACCCTCACGTGGCATGACGGCATGATCCTGATTATGAGTATGGTTTAAGATAAATGGTAATTTGTAACTATTTTTTATAACTGCTGAATAAAATTGTCAACCATACCTGTACATACCTGTACTTTAGGTCCTTTAGGCAAGACTCTCCACACCAAAATTGATATTGTGGTGGCACCAAATTGCCACAATGCAAGCAAAACATACTACGGAGCCAGAGATTATGGCTTGGCGCACGCTTGTGACAAAGGCATGCGCAGATAAAAGAGCCACATATTTTGCCTTCATGTACAATGTACATGTACATGTACAATGTATGTATTTGGGATGTAAACAAATTAAGTAATCGTGGCATAATGTACACAGTAACAATAATTGACTTGCTGAGGTACAAATGTTCTTTTTCTATTCAGGTTTTGGGGTGACAAAGGATGCCAACACTATGAAACTGTTTTTTCATGATTGAATGTAGCCCACTCCAATTCAGAAGGACCACACCATAATGTGCCTCCTGCTTTGCGGGGCCTGACTCAATGGTCAACATGACCGCACATAGAGCCCTTCTTTGTTGAGCAATTAACAAGAACTACCATGAAAAATGAAGTGGCAGTGAGTATAGAAAGGCTCTAACTTCATTTAATATGTTAATATTAGAAAAGCGTTTTAAGGCACAAATGTTAATTGTCAAATCTTGAGCCATTTAAACATTTCTTTTGTGAACCTGCCCTTTTCAAATATAGCAACTCTAGGAATGAAACATTTCAATAAGTGGTATTTTCTTGTCTATTGTTTAATTTCAGAGGACGGAAATTTCGCCTTCTTTTCTTTGGCGAATCTGGAACTGATTTCAATTTATTTGGCAATGTTTGAGTTGCAATGGGATGTACGGTTTTACTTCGGTCAGTCTTTCTAGTCTCACTGCATGTCTGCAATAATGAGACATCTAAAATGTGATTGCAGATAACTGTCGCATATTTGGGCCTATCCTCTCTGAGGGGAAAATTTACCAGTCTTGGGAACTTTCCCTCTCGGGTGGGGGTGGGGGTGGGGGAAAGGGTGGATGTGGGGTGGGGGGGGGGGGGGGGGGGGGGCAGAGATGACATTGTCGGGTTAATATTTTTGGCACTGTAATCTATTGGAAATAGTGGTGGGGTTTACCAACCCTTTGGTATAACATGTACATTCTGATATTTATAATGATAATATTTTTAATTCTCAGCTTGGCTACCCATGCCCTTACATTGTGAAGTGTCAGTTATAAAGAGTTCGCAAACAGCCCCTCCACATCCGAGTCGGTGCCAAGAAGAGGACACCTACTATAATACAGGAAACAGCAACCTCTTTCCTCCCCAGCTAGTGGAGGAGACAATAGGAACCACAGTGGTTTTCTAAAGTGGTGTCAAGGGAGGGCCATTCTGGACACCATCGAACCTGAAGATGTAAGTTTCCCCAAATAATTTTTTTGACAGCGTGGTTATTTGGGGAAAATTACAACCTAATTAAAGACAAGTTACTTAAAAGGAGGTAAGGAAAAAATAAGACAAGCTAATTACTCAATTATTGGAATTTTTTATTATAGTTTTTTATTCAACTTAATTTTAACTAAAATGTTTTTGTTACAGTTGTGGTCCGCGTCACTTCAAGTTCATGTCACTTGAGTTCTTTCAAGCGCTGTATGATTTATTGGAAGGGGGAAGTAATGCACCTTTGAGATATCAAAGATGTTACACAAGTCATAGAGTTCTTTGAATAGGATGGGAGAACAGAAGATTATCACTACCACTTTGACAGGCAATTTGCAGATGCGATTGATTACTCCCATACACACAGACCAAACTTGAACAAACAAAAGCCAGCAGAGTTGGAGAACTTCAATGAGATACCTCTAATCCATACTAACCGTTAGCCAAGAATGAGCCTGAGGATCACCACGAACAGGCCAAAAGAGAAGCTTGAGGAACTTCCTCGTTCAGCAAGCAAACACTTGAAAGCAGAAATTCAGGGCACTGGTAGTGACCTTTTGTATGGGTTCAGGCCTTGTCACCATTGGTAGTGCTTTACTTGCTTTATAACACTTTTTGGCATGTGTAAATATAACCTGTACCCTCATTTTGAAAATTATGGGTATTGGCCAAAAAAATACCACCACTATAATCCCCTACTTAAAGAAAGGCGCTCATTTCTGATTCCAGCACCTTCATTTTAATTCATGGTTCGCTAGATATCCTTGAGAACAGCCTATGCACAAAAATTGTAGTTGATTCCAATCTTGCGGTTTTTGTGTTATAGCAATTCTTTGTTTCCCACGGTACCATAAGGCCACTGTGCTGTAATTTCATGTCCGTTTACGGCAGAAATACAAAATCACGAAATTCTTCCCAATTGACGAATTTTCACGTAATAATTTGGTACACATTTATTTTAAGGCTAACGGTTTTCAGATATTAACAATCTGCACTTTTTTCAGGTAATCAGGGGGACGAATTTGTGATCACGGAAATGACCCCTTAATAAAATTTTTAAAATATAAAATACCGTAGTCTTGTCCTAAACTTTCCATCCTCTGTAACCACTATTGACACGTCCTTTGTTTTTTTTCAGACTGTAAGGGAGCCTTGACAACCTCAACATGAACTTTGGTTCAGGCCCAATTGCATATGCACTTGATGAAGTTCTCAAAAAACATCATGTGAAAAGGCAAGCCTACCATGGTAAATCTTTTACGGGGAATCACGTCAAGAAGTGCTGTAAGGTATATACATGTAGTGTATTCATCTAAATGTACTTACCTGAAATCCTGTTTCCAATTGCAAATTGCTCAGTCATACCGTACAAGCTGTAAAGGTAATACAAATCACGTACAGGCCTATACTGGCCACACTGGCAGGCATATTCCAGCTTATTTCCATGGTTATTCCGAGGTACACTATTCAAAAAGGGCTCATGCCCAAATGGCAAATTGACAGGCAAATTATTGTGCCTTATTCCAAGCAAAAAAAAATTCCATGTGAAATGGCAGCATGAGATCCAGTTTGGCAAGGGAACACATCCATGCAAATTTAGGCCTACAATGGCCATAGCTCTCCTTTACTTGGCAGGTATATTCCCAATGGCTGCAATATCCCCCTGGGTTCGACCCAGTATGATCCATTTCCATAGCTGTACATTATTTATCACAAGATATCACAGTTTTGCTGAAAAGGTTGAATCCAAACTGCCTCAAATTCCACCAGATTCAGATTCTGAAACAAAAAATTGTAAAATAAAAATTAATCCAATATAGTGATATAAGGTACATGTACTTAATTTACAGAGAGAAGTTATAGAAGACTTGGCGAAGTTACCGTCCATCATTATCAACAGTCAGCAACAAGAAGACAGTTTCCCCCTCTCTATCTCAAGAGGTGCTGCACATATCAAAGACAAGTTCACCAATATCATGGAGAGGTTTGCTGATGTTCACCATGTGATTAATACCAGTAACAATCTTTCTGATGATGAGATCAAGAAAGCCAGTGAGTTAATCATTTTCTTCACAAAGTGATACATAGAGGCCTATAATTTCCACAAAGGGTGAAGGTGGAAGACCCACTACATTGAATTTGCTATTTAAAAGGTTCATGGTTCAAAATTTACAAAATTGGCTGATACAATGTGCCAATTTGAACAAAAGTAAAATAAGGCGGGATGAATTTAGTATTCTGCCACCACTTAAAATTCGGCACCTTTAACATGCGGTTTATTCCGTTAACGTTGCCGAATTCGTAGCCTGTGGCAGAATACTAAATTCTTTCCAATAAGGCAAATGTTTATTTGTTTCTCTTTCTCCAGATGCATGCATCAGGGACTTCATGGCATGTTACAGGGAATATTTCCCCAATAGCTCCATCACTCTCAAGTTACACATCCTGGAAGACCACACAATTCATCAATTAGAGAGATTTAGTGCTGGACTGGGGCGTCTGAACGAACAAGGGGGTGAAAGGGCACACAAAGAACAAAATCAGGAAGAAGCCGCACACAGCAACATTCACAGTCCATTACAGCGCCTTATGGCGATGATGAAGGCGCACCACATCACATGTTCCCCTGAAATTCAAGCCCATTTCATTCGCCCTAAGAAAAGGAAAAATGAAGAATAATTAATCCCTTTACTGTACTGACCCTAGTACATGTACACTGTACATATACAGAGTGAATAAAAAAAATGTGCATGAAAAAAATGCAAAATTTGACTCTGGCCTGTTACTACTCAACTGTGTACGCAGTTTGATGTTTTCCTGATCTGCATATTCTTGACTTTCTAAGTCCCCCCTAAAATGATCCTTTTTTGGGACTTTTTGAAATCTCAATCACCAAAAGTTGGAACTTGTCCAAAATTTTTCTAAATGTTGGACCTTTTTATGTCATGCACAAATTCACCAAAAAGTGGTGTACCTTTTGGCCCTTTTGTGTGGAATTTGGGGGTACGACCGCACATACACACAAACAACCCACCGGACCAAACAGAAATACAACACCCCCGTCCCCCCTTCCCCCACAAGGGCCTGCAAAAATTGCATTAATAGCTATTGTCTTCCCACCAAATAAAAAAAATATGTGTGGGGGGATTATAAGGATTTTCTAATATTCTTCAGTTTCAAATACTGGGGGTGGGATTATAATCGAGCATGGTGGCCCGGGCTACATGTACTGTATACTCGGGTCAGTACGGTAATGCTTTCTTCTCAAGATTCCTCATTCTGAATTTCTTGTTGTGCGTACATGAGCTTGGTGTGCGAATTTCCTGTCCAAGTAATTTTAATCCGCACTGTAATTTAACTTTGTACTACTTCAAAGTTTTAGCAGAATACACGTACAAAGACCGTCATGATGTCACACATGCTCTCTACACAAGGCACCATATCCTCCATGTTGTACTGCCATGCCTGGAATACGTGGGGGAATTTTGGAGAATGACATCCTGGGAAATTTTGATATTGGATGGAAATGTTTGTCCTTTAAATAAAACATCTTGAATTGAATGCAAATTTTTGTATCTTGGAGGGAAATTTAAGATGTATTCCCGGAAATGTTAGCATACTTTTCTCCACCGGCCACCCCTGTTTACTTTCCTGGTAGAGTACGTTGCCTTGTTTGCCTATGATCCCTCTGTTTTAGGCGTGCGTTGGACTGTCTGTACACGATACACACTTTTATGCTGTTTTACAAGCATGAGGTATTGCCACATGTTAAAAGCAAACATTTGTAACACGTAAAACTGCAACGCATGCAGCGCATCATGAAAATGCAATTTAGCGTGGCACTGCGCGATGCAGTAAACCGTCTATAACTCCATTTTCCCTACCTCCGTGCCATGGAAGGGTCAGCTACTCGAGATTTGATAATCACACTAGTAAACCGCGCGCGCTGACTTAAAGCACGGGCGTTTTTACCCTCACGCGCACAATACGGCATATTGCTTTGACGCGTGGCGTAAAAGCTTGCGTCAAGGTCCTGACAAAATCACTTCACGGAGGTAGAGAAATGCACTATATAAGGGCTGTTTTGCCTTTTCTCCGCATCTACCGTGCAGTAACACAATACCCCGTAGTAGACACACGCGGGCCACTTGATTCGGCCACTTCATTGGAGTACTGGGAATCTGTTTTACTCTGCTAAATGTAAACGAGGGTGACAATGTCACTCCCAAAAGAGTGAAACTCTTGTAACCACTCCAAAAATTGAGTGGTTGTGTAAAGAAAGAGAAAATTTCACTCAAAAAGAGTGTAAAATCACTCCAAAAGAGGAGTGGATTTCCACACGTTTGAGGAGTTACAAACGAAGGACAACCTTTCTGAGGATTTCACAGGACAACAACACACTATTTTGGCAGCTCCACTCTATTTGTGATTTATTGTTCCCCATCTACTATTGTTGATTTGAAATTTGCCTTTTAAAGTAAGCCTATAAACCACTCATTTTGGATGGTTTACAAGAGTTTCGCTCTTTGGGATGAAATTTTCGCTCGTTACATTTTCGAGAGTAACATCCCCACTTTCAACTTGAGAGTGAACAAAGTAAATGATGTGCAAGCATGTCCACTTTGCCTTGAGACTTTGCAACTGAATGCTTGTGTACAACAGGTCATGAATCATTTTGAGGGATCGCCATATGAATGTACATTGTATGATGATGAAATTCAGAAGATTCAATTTTAGTTTGGGTATAAGTGGGAACTTTCCATCACTCTTTAAAAAATTATGAATCAGTATTGTTAATGAATACACTGGCAGGGACCTGACGTTGTTTAAAATAAGGTGGTCGTCGGTAAGAAAGCTCCCCTGGTCATATCAGTGGAGCCTTTAATGGGTATCTTTTCTGCAAATACCATTCAAGACCAGGATAGAGCAAAATTCCCAGGGGAGCTTTAAATCGCTCTTCTACAGGAGCTAAGGAGAGCCTTATGGAGCTATCACGCTCACTCTCCTTAAAGTCTGTCTCTGCCTGTTATCCACCGTTTTCCGTGGGCCAACTTTTTTTTAAGAACGCAATTCGTTTCGCCTCGCCCTGGATTTTCCATAAGTTGCACAATCATGCAATGTACATGTACATTATATAGTGTTCTGCGAGCAGTTCCTTCATCATACCATCATTAAATCTTATTTTACATAATTTGTGTGGTATTTTTTTCCCACATTTAACAATTCAATTTGCTAAATTGTGTATACAAATGCCAAAGCCATGTATAATTTACGTACTATTCAAATTGCAGACCTAGTCCCCTACATCATGTATCCGTCATTGAACATGTGTTTAACACACACTACATATCACTCAGGTTCATAACTGCAAAACTCACACAAAACGTAATCAGTGCTTGCATTGTATGGGATTGTGGCCTTAACATACATTTGTGTGGCAAAAATATGTTGTTCAATGTGTTCCAAACTGAAGTGCTTTGAGGGCCAGGCAAACAGTGTGTGGCCGTACCCAGACCTTTGCAAATGGGGGGGTGGGGGCTGAAGGGGTGTTCCCCGTGCTTTTTTGAGGGGAAAATTTGGGTCCTTCTCCATCGACAACTGTACAAAGAAGTCATTTCATTTGGGGGGGCGAAGGGAGGGGGGCAGTAAGGGTTCTTGTTTGGGGGGGCCCTTGCCGCCCCCCTGTTCACCCCCCCCCCCCCCCCCCCCCGCTGGTTTACTCCACTGGAGGCAAACCATATAAAGGTACTTTGTGTGATCCTACATGGTTTGTAGCACCTCATATTTTGTTTTCACATTAAATTATGCCCCGACAAAGAATTTCCAATTTTGATTCTGTGCATTTGATTTTAGAAAAACATATTGTCTGTTTATGGGACGAAAATACAAATGTTCTTTCTTAAGAGCAGATCAAGATGTTTCACATACATACTGTTTTTTTTTTGGCAAACGAACAGTTCAAATGATATAAAATCAAAATCTTGGGGGCGGTGAGCAGGTGAGGCTCAAGATATTAATGAAACCCTTTATTATTATTTGTTTGCCTCAAAAAAAAAAATCTCTTTTGTAATTTGATATTTTCAGTCAATCCGTCCTTGATTCACTTATTTACAAATAAAAATTTCTTCATAGTGATTCCACATTATTTAGATTCCGTTTTAATTAGTGAGCTTACATGTACACGCATGAAGGTATAGAGAAAAAATACATTCCTCGAGTGACATCAGTATGTAATATGCCAATTATAAGTCGCATCATTAGTTCAAACGCTGATTACGCATTCGCGTGTGTAAAGTCAGTGCGAAAAATAAGCACTGACTCACTGACACCAAAAATGGTCTGTGAATTTTTAAAATACATGTACCAAACTACCATAACATTCATGACGCGCATAGGAAGGAACAGCCGCGATGCATAATCGGTCAAGTGTGTGTCAAATCACTGCGTAGCTGATGCGCGTACACAGGGTGCGCATGCAGTTTGTTTGAGAACTCTGTTCATTCTCAAGTTCAAGGGTGACATTCCAGGGGTGACGACATGGCACTACTCGCGGCATTCGCGACTCCTTTATTTTTAATTTTATTCGCGCAATGCTGCAATTTCAAGGTTACGGTATCGCGGACGTCTATTGGGCAAGAAAATTAACATGCGCAGTGACGTCACCCTCGAACTTGAGCTCGAGCACTCCATTTCCCTATGTACAGTGTGATGTCAGCCCGATTTGACCGTCACACCAGTAGCCGTGCGCTGGCATAAAGTGATCGCGTTTTTCACGCGTACCATGGTGCGCAAAGACGGCATATCCTGACGCATGCGTAAAACCTGCATCAAGGTTATGACATAACTGCACAGAGGTAGAATGAACTACAGGTACATGTGCATTTTGCAAGTAGATTTCCACCATACCCATCCGGCATATTCATGTGTCCACTCTGCCATCACAAACAATGCATGAATGGCACTATGGCACTGCAGTCTGCATGTCTCTGCTGAAATAGTACTAGCCTTCATTGTTATTGCCAGCCTAGCCCATATGATCTAACTCAGTCTTAAGGACATTACGACAAAACAAGTTTTTCATACTCATAGTTGGTCTAGGCCAAGGGCTAGGCCAAATGAATACATGCACATAAAAATGGTTCACATGTGTAAGCAAGGTCAAGCTTTGTTCAGTCTTTATACCTCTCTTTCACGGCTCAACTTACTTCCATTCGGTTGTGTTTTGCTATTCATACACCACACCTCAGATCTGGAACTCAGTAGATGTGAAAAAAAAAAGAAAGTTTATCTTGCCTCAGAATTATTAAAATCATGCCCTCCGATCACACAAACGGCTGAGTTATTGGAATGAAAACCGCTGTCGTTACGGCCACGTGGTTTTATCTCACGGCATTACAATTGTCTAATTTGTTCGCGCTACGTGCAAAAAGAACGTAATGAATTGTAAGACAGAATATACCTATAGTTTTACATTTAAACTGTGAATTCGAACTTATAAATGTATAGACGTTTTTTGAGAACCCCGGGTACAAATGTCTCAATTGATGTTAATTGTTAATAGGTATTTGATTTTACTATATGAAGGGACGCAATAAATACACGTAGTGAAAAAAACAAAATGATGAATAAAACGTTGTGTGTAGTAACACTAACGTATTTTTTGTAGGCCAAACCAGTGTTCAATGAGCGTCACACTCCCAACGTCATTAAAACTGACGCGGACGGTTGTTGATAGTACATTGACCGCCGAGTGACGGTACTTGAAAAATAGCACACAAAACAGGGTTATTTACTGGAGAAAGCAGGCCTGCCCTATGAATTTTTTATTAATCACTTCTTATGTTCCGCAGCTGTATATTAAAGGTGGTACGGTTATGTATATCGGGTAGTAAACTTCGGAAATATATTTTTTAGTATTTTAAAAAACGAGAACTCGGGGCTAGGATAATTCTTTCACAGTTCTTCTCTCGGTGACCCATCGCAAATACAACACCAATTTCCTAGGTTATGTCTCCCTATAATGTTTCAATAGACCGCAAAATATGAAATACTTTCCAAACTTCTTAAAGAAATCGGATTGTCACGTATTTTGTTCGTTGTTTCGCTGAAAATGGATGCGAAATTGGGATCTTTCGAAGGTTGCAAAACCCGGTATCGCTGATCACGATACTGCATGGAAGTGATGACGTCACACGTAGTAAAGTATTGACCCGAACTTCGCCAACAGAGGGGGTAGTCTTATCCAGCGCTGGAAACGGGTGTGATGTTTAATAAGATTTAGCCCAAGCAAACATTACAATGACCGGACCGGTTAATTCGATTCGATTGGGCCAACTATAGGTTTGCCCGTTACGGGCCAGGAATCGGTCCGTCAGTAAAGGGTCAAATTTTTTTGGAATCTGCACTGTTATGGGCCATATTGGGCCATTGACCTGGCCGTTATGGGCCAGTGGGAAATTAATGACTAGCATAATTGTGCACCCTAATTTTGGTTTTTTGTAATTTGGTAAAAGTAAACAAGGAGAGGTGAAGTAGTTGTTTACCTCTAGCACGTTTGAGCTTTGTTAAAGTTTCGCATCTATACAGTGGAGATACAAGGCACACTGCCATGATGCCGGATGGCCTGCTCTATGAAGGTCCTATATGCTTACACAAAAATGTGGTTAGGCATGGCTATAAGGGCCTAGCCATAGCCTACATGTACAAATTAATGAGTCTGAGGCATGGCAGGCAAAATGTCAACATGCAATGACCTCCTAATTTTAATCACCGTAGCCTAGCCCGTTGTATCACCTCATCAATGGCTAAAACATCCGCTTCACGACGAGTGAGAAAAACAGACGCAACACAACAATTTCTGCCTACTTAGTTTGTTTAAATCAGTTAAAACAAAAATAAACAGCAGCAACAACAAAGACATAAAAAAAATAAAAAAAATAAAACGATTAAAATATGTACGCGATACGCCCTGTGTTGGTTGCACAAGCGGTTATAATGCGTACGCTAGTCAAACAATTGTTACGGCGACTAGGTAGCACATTGCGACACCGAGTTCACAGGCAGGGAGGCCAATTTTCTTGCCATATCCAAACAACGGTTAAAGAACTATTGACTATAGGCCTAGGTAAGTGTTTATTTTAAAAACTTTATCAACAGCTATATGCTGACTCGCTGAGATGCTTTTCGCTGAAGTTGCTGAGAAAAGCTGATCCAGCCGATCAGTCCATGAGTCGTACGTCATCGCTATGTGCAACCTAGAAAAATATACTGAGGAAATCCCGCTTTTTCCAGTGCACCACTTAGAGGCGGTATGCCGTAACTGGCCCGTTATAGGCCCATAAGTGGCTCGGAAGCTCGCGGAGCTGTTTGGCGAGAAAACGGCAGCCGTACGTATACCAGTAACGGATCGATTCCGGCAGAGAACCGTCAGCCGTATCCGTTATTGCCGGAAGTAAACCGTTTGAAGCCATTACTGGGCCATTACCGTAATGTTTGCTGGGAGGGCCTAGGCTATATGATTAAAATTAGGTCATTGCATGATTGACATTCGGCTGCCATGCCTCAGACTCAGTAATTTGTACATGTAGGCTAGGCTAGCTAGGCCTACTACATTTTTGTGTACGCTATTAGGTCTTTCATTATGAGCAGTCATCCGGCATGCATGGCAGTGTGCCTTGTAGCTCCATGTATAGATGCGTACTTGAATAGAAGCTCAAAACATGCGCTAGAGGTGACAACTACTCACTCTCCCTTTTACCAAAATTACACCCAAAATTATAGGTGTAAATGAATATGACACAAATTGTGCGAGTCCGGTGCGAGTCATTAATTTCACACTGGCCCAATAACGGCCAGGTAATGGCCCACTAACGGCCCATAACAGTGCAGATTCAAATAAATTGGCCCTTTACTGGACCGATTCTGGCCCGGTAACGGCAAGCCTATATTGGCCCAATCGAATGCCGCTGTGCAGAAGTGAACCGGCCCATTACCGTTTGCCATTGCTGGCCCATTATCGCAGCCGCTATTGGTCCGTTACCGGGCCGTAACTGTAATGTTTGCTGGAAAAGGCCTAGTCTCTGCATGGCCGGGGATTGAACCTTATATCAATACCACACCGTACGAATATGCAAGGAGTCTCACGTAATTTGAAATCTACTATAGTACTCTAAAATTTGTTGTGTATGCGGCAAGCTTGATACCACTACACCATGAGTCCCAGGCGGCTGAGAAACAACTTTTGAGGTGATATATCTAAAGTGCTACATAGGTGGCGCCGTAACATTATATTTAATTAATAGAGACAAGGGTGGCTCTATGCGGTAAGTTAATATAGAATCATAGGTGCTAGGGTACGCACATACCGCATTTAAAGAAACACTGGCACATTTGAAAATTATTGCACCCTCTATATTTTTTTTCAAAATTGATATTTTTGCATGGTTCTAAAGCTTTCATATACATTACCACTCACCTGAAATCGTTATGCCCAAATCAGCGCGCTTATGGGGTAAACATAACGATTTTATAATTTCGCCGGCGACATTAATTCAGCATACGACGCGGAAATGGCGTGTAA
>JAMKCH010017786.1:0-63066 GCA_023653785.1 Ophioderma brevispina
AGCCCATTTTGGACAAGTTACAGCCTTTCAAGCTCTTTCAGCCCCCCGGTAATTTTGACGTTTTTCAAATCCTGGATCCGCCCCTGCCCTTTTTCGCGAAATGGAAGTGACCCAATTGTTAGTCAATCATGATTTCATGAAAAGGTTTAATGGGTCAACACTGATTTTTACATTTGGATATCGAAATTCTGAAATTAGCAAAATAAATAGGGATGATAAATGAAGTGTGATGGCATTGCTCCCATTCGAATAAAATGTTCCTTTTCCTGGCACATTTCAGAGCCAAACAGCAGGACAGAGCAAATCTGTTTTCGTCAATCATTTACATGTAACAATACAAACATGGAGTGCGCTGTTTGATGAAATGCCCTAAATTTACAATTTTTCACTGGTATCAATGATGATTTTTGTAAATTCATGTCCAAGCAGCTGAAATGTAAGTTGCATTACCGTGGTAGCCACAAATAAAAGCATCAATTTACTGTTAACGGGCAATTTCGGTTAGTGTCATGCAAATTATGTTGTGATTGCGCAATCTCATCTTCCACCCAGAATATTGTCGTTTTGGCTTCTAACCGAAAATGCAGTGCGTTTCGATTAGATATTTCGAACAAGATTAAAGGTGCAGTGCGAGTGTTCATGTTCAAGAATTGAGGCCATTGAAGCCTAAGAATATGGAAGTGAAATTGTAAGTAAATTGTTTTGCTTCAATCATGTAAACGGTGTGTAAACTCACGGTTAGCTTCCAGTATTTAATAGTGAATATTTTTGGAATTTAGCATTTTTTACATCTTGATTACGGGTGCAATTTTTTCATTTGCCAGTTTAATTAAGGAATATTTAATTCAATTAAAAAACCAAATTAAATTATGGAAGTGAAGCTTACAAGTTGTACATGCTATCACAATGTATACTTGCAACTCTAATTTTGAATGTTTAATATTTGAACATCTGAAATTGACTAAGTTATTTAATATATCATCTAAGAAGTTAGAAATGAAATATGATAATACGCGAGTCACGCCTATTTTAGTGAGTCGTGAATAAAATTTAAAAATAAAATATTAAAATGTTCTGATTGTGACAGTAATAAAATCAGAAATGATGTGAACTTTTGGAAACCATTTGAAAAGTTATGATTATGTTACCAAATTCTTGTTGGCACTTTGTGATTGGCTAAAACTATTTGGAAATTTCGAACTTATAATATAATGAAATATCCCTAAATATGACGTACCAGATGGTTTTCATGGTCATTGGAGTATTCTGGCGAGAAAACACCATTTCATGCTTAACTTTCGACGCAGTAGACGCTTAACGAAGCCCCATGTTTTAGATTTACGCGAATCGTTTTGCCCAAGCCATGTTTAGTCTTTTTCACAAACAACCAATTGAAGATGATCGTGTAGTCCAGTTCTCTGTCCTTTAGAAAGAACTCGCGCGTTTACTTTTAAAACATTGAAATTAAAAACACCGCTTTAAATTTAACGTTTTTTCTTTAAAATCTATCAATTTATCAAAAATATGCATCGTTGGGTGCCTAATTTTTATAAAATAGCCTTGTACGATATTGCTGACCGCGCATTAGTGGGTTTCGAACACTGATCTCTATACATGGATTGGGAAACCTGGGTTCGTAATTGAGGCACTGAACGGCCATATTGGCCATGCCAAAGAAGAGCCCAAGCAGGTGGTTAAAGGCCGGTCATTTTCTAACAAATTTTAGTCCCATTGAAATGTGATAAGCGACATATAACAGACTACAATCAAAGCCATTCATTGAGCTCATTGTATTTGCGCGTATGTGATTGGCATGTCCTCCTATATAAAACGTGTACCCGGTGTCTTATATTAAAGCGTCCTTGTGACTGTTGTCCTACCACCCATCTGTCCTATTTGTGTTCCCATTGATGCTGTATGATCAATTTGTTTCAGCAACTGTACCCAAATGGCCTCGCCTACAAGGTCACTGTTTAGTCCGTGTATGTTGTCATGTTAGCTAGGAACACTCTCTTCCTGGGGTAACACTCAGTTTCTTTGCACCGGGATAAAACTCTGTTAAAAAACAGGTGTCTCTCGTGGAATGGTATTGTGTTTCGTGACCAAGATGTCTGGCCCGTTGCTCCATTCATATCTAAAATATCAATTAGCTGTTGTTTAGCCAATCCATTGTATAGAGAATCATGGTTTACAAGTGCGACTGCGATAAAACTATAAATATACGCGACCCCTTTTAAAAATGTCCACGTTTTTCATGGATTGTTTGTGTTTAGGCCAAGTAAAACCTTTGTTAATCACAAAAGGATATCTAAAACACCCCTCTTTACATTTTTCCCTCAACATCACTGAGGTTTTAAAAAGTGTTTTTTTTTTTTTTTTTTTTTTTTAAGACTATTCTTGTTTTCGCTCCTATCCTTTGTGTGCTCAACGAATTTCACAAGGATAGGCTTGTGGCAAACTTGCTGAAGTCCACGTAATCTATTTTTCGCTGGCTTCTGTTTCGGTAGTGCATGCGGCGTTGTAATATTCCACAGGAATAAATACGGTAGCTTCCATGATTTCTCTTCCAGTTGTGTACATTTGTCGAATAATCTGGAGTTTTCGCAGAATACTCCAATGGCCATGAAAAACATCTGGTACGTTTTATTATTTGGATATTTGCATTATAGTGTGCCCGATAGAATTTTATAATACCAGACATCACTTTAGTTTGCATAAGTTACAACAGTCTAGAGAGGTATGTGATATTGGAATAATTTATCAAAGTCCATTTGAAGGAAGAGTTTGAAATTTGGTGAATTTTTTAGGACTTTTAATCAGAAATATATTATTCTAAATCACTTTATGGATCAATAACTCGTTTTGGAAATTATATGCATCAATTTGTTTTTGGGCACGCTCTCAAATCTTATGAAATTATTTTGTTAAAAAAACATTAAAATGCAGTGTGTAATTAGGATCACCTAAAAATGTTCGTCGATTTGCAGGCATTCCAAAGCTAATTTCATTTTCTAATAATTGTTGATTTTTGTATGTTAAAAAAGAGATTTCTAGAAATAAAGTATAATTTACAGGTCCTAGGACTATGTATTACTGTGACGCAAAGTCCTATGCCCTTAATATAATTATAAATATATAATATAGAAACACTACCAGACGAAGGCATTTTAGTGAATTAAAATACATGCCGATTTCGAGCACTCCTCTGTGGTACAGTGGTAAAACCCTCTGACAACAAAGTAAATATCGTGTAGAATAGCTATGTATTGTGTTATTTATTTACAGGTATGACTAATCACGGGTTCGAATCACCATCATGGTGCTATTTTATTTCAATGCCTTGACAATTGTAGTATAATAATTTGGGTTTTTTTTGCCCTGTGCGTGTGTGTGTTTATATATTTGTTTATTTCTTAACCTCCTTCAAAAAGATGGCTATCAAAATAAGCTTTCTTTGTGACAAACGAACCCTTTATGATAATTTGAGAATACTGAATTCAAAAACATTGTTTGTGAAGCTCAGAGGTTTTTAAAATTCCAAATAAATTAAAATGGCCATCATACAAAAGTATGCAAATATTCCATTCTTTTTTAATGGTTGCCATTTTGAAACATGTGGAGTGCAAACTCCGATTGAGCTTGGTAAACTTGTTTTTATTTAATTCAGCACCTGCAAATTATTCTAAAACCTTGTATGCCATATTTGAATTATTGTGCAGCAGAAGTGTTTAAATTTAAAAAAAATGAAGTCCCAAAACTCGGCAGTTGTTTTCAACAGTTTGCCGACTTTTGGCACGAATTACAATTCAAATATGCACTTTAATATTTTTTGGCTTGGGCCATTTGGTTTTCAAAACGGTCGCCAAAATCCTCAAAACGGACTATACAATGAATATTTTCCCAGTAGTTTCCACATTTGAAGTAAATATTAAAAATATTGCAAGATGAACAGTCCCATAAGGCTGACCACTTCCCCCATTTTATCGTTGTTCCGATGTTACTTTTGTACAATGTGATTGGTCAGTTTTCTTTTTTCATTTTCTTCCACTTAAATACATCATATGAAAAACACCCTTTGTGTTAAATTCTCATGTCGCTTTTCATGGGATGGGGCACTTTTTCCAAAAATGTCAAAACACACTATAATCGCTATATACAACTAAGAAATCATATCGGTTTGTCGGGGAGTCTGTATGTCCTTTTCGGCTAGTGCGTTTTCCGTTATGCTTTGACATAGGGCTAATATTTAACATGAATGTATGGAGGAAGGTCTGACTTTGCTTACCAATTTCAGAGTGACGCAAAAGGTCATAGGTCTAGCGGTTGACTTCTGTGGTACAAATCTGAGGTCCAAAGGTCACACACATAGGTCAAAGCTCACATACGGGGGAAAATGTCTAGTGTTATATTTTGCCAAATGTACACAAACTGTTCGTTATAGACTATCAGGTAACTAAGTTTAAAAGGAGCTCAAAGAAGTTTCACATTAGCATGCACAAAGTTAATAGGTTTTGTTGTAAATAATGTAAGCAGCAAGTAGCATTGGCTTATTCCATTCTTCGTGGCATCCCTGCAAGTTTTTCACGCACGCGTCCTTCAACAGTGGCGGATTTAAGAGTCAGCAGTGTCAGCAGACTGGTTAAAGGGCCCCCCAAAAATATTGCTCTCAGGCCCCCCTCGTACACAACCTAAGTTGCACTAAAGTGTGATATTGAGTTCTAGGGGCCCTTTTCCTTAAATCCGCCATGGTCGCTCAAGTCTATGCTCCATACCCAGGAATGCGATGCCTAACAAGGATCAGTAACAAGGTCTCATAAACCAGAATGATTAAAGGGGCAACAAACTGCTGAAAACATAATGCCAATGGTCAAATCGATGTCCCACGTGATTATGTCCTCTTCAGTATATTTGATTACAACAAATCTAGGAAGATTACTGCCACCCGAGCATCATTCCGCATACAACTTTTAGGTAATTTAAACAATTCTAAACACATAAGCCTACACTGGAAAAATAACTGTGGCATTTTATAATGAAATATATATTGTTAAAAAGTACAGTCGTTGACTGTAATTTCAATCTTCCAGGCCTATGATGACTTATATTTGTAAAAGTGAACTTTAATTCGAATTCCTAATGCATATCAACATTATTGTACACATTAAGATTTTCAATTATATGAAAATTTATACCTATTAAAAAGTTACAGGAAAAATCTTGTAAATTTTTACAGGAAACATTCTGGCCTCCATTCGGCTCAACAAACCGTAAAATACCTTTTTTACAGGATTTCAATAAATTTACGTATATTTTACAGTTTATGTAATTAGTACGAGAAACTTTTCGAGTACATGCACGGGTGGCCGTAATAAGTTTGTTTATCGGCCTACTAAGTCATTGATTTTTTTTTATTCTCCTTCTCCACACATCACCAATCTCTGTAATAATCACAGTTTTAAGTTGTTTGATTCAATATCAATTTACAGTATCTTGTAATAATGTACCAGGTGTTGTTGGCAGAATGGATACCAGGATATTCTGCTAAAATGTACAGTATTTTTTCCCCATTGCAATAAATGCGCAGCTGAGGATTTCCGATACTATAAGGGCTAAGGACTTTAAGGTAGTTTGGATTTGGTTACAGAAATGCACGCGTAGCTTATATGCTCTGATTATAAATAAGTGCTGCTAAATTTTGAGAAATTAATTTGTTTCGAATTTTGTTCAAGTAAATAGATCGACGTCAAATTAATGATATTAACGCAAAAAATGCTCCCTAACTTCAATTTTGAGCGCTTTTTATTTTTTCGGCGACTTTTCGGCGATTTGGGCGATTTTTCGCGCGTCTGCCCTGGAATTGGGCTGGTAATTTTTAGCAACTCTGTATGCATTACCATGAGGTGATCACGCTGCAGCTTGCAGTGCGGTGGAGGGGCGTGGTGACGTATGACGGGAAGTGATTAGAATTTCATTGCGCAAAGACGAGTAAGTGGGTGATGCTTAAAAGCTGAGATATGAAGTAAGCGTAGGGTTCCCTGGGGTCTGTTTAGGCCAGGCTTATACTCTAGTCACTGCTAGTAGTGAGTGTGTGCACTTGGGACAGTAGGTTACAGAGACTGATGGTCCCACGGACAACTGGTTATCAGGTTATAGAGAGCGAGAGTCTGACGGACGGAACGTTATAGAGAGCGATTGTCCGACGGACGGCACACTATAGAGAGAGAGTGTCCAACGGATAATAGGTTTTAGAAACTTGCCGTCCGCAGGACGCCCTGTCTCTGAAACCTAACGTCCTACCGGACAATTAGATAGGTAGAGCACTCAGTTTCTTTACACCTTTACTTGTGACCAAGTTTGGTATAAAATTGGATTGATTGAGCCCATGGTCAAACTATGAGTTGCAAAAATATTGTAACTCATAGAGACCAATACATATTGGGCGTAAATCATCCAATTTTATCATTATTATGTTTTGCATCCAATATTTTCCCACACATGGATCCATACAAACACAATATTGGCCGTTATCATGCATGTTTTAAGGAGTCCAAGTGTGTGAAAATATCGGATCCAAAAAACATGATAATGATAAAATTGGATGATTTACGCCCAATATTAATTGGTCTCGCTATGAGTTTCAAAATATTGGGCTCGACTGTGTCTCGCCTTTTTGCAACTCATAGCTCGACCAATTAATTTGGGCTTAATCAATCCAATTATATCAAAATCGTGCAAGGGATGTTAGAGAGAAGTATTGATAGGAAGAAGAAGAAAAAGAAAAACCCGTACAGATACAAAACACAGTCGAGGTACTGTGTAATTCACCCAGTTTACTTTCTGCGACCCTTAACGATGTGCATATTTGGATAATCAATTTGTAAAAGACAACCCTTTGTGCCGACAAATTTGATTTCTATGAGTATTGTCAATTTTATTATAATGTTACATATAATTCTATAAATAATCGTATCAGCTTATCTACAGCGATTGCTATTCCCTTACATTGCAAACGCAATTGATTTTGAGCACAAGTCAAGAAGAACTTAGTTTTCCTCTCGTTTTTATTTTTCATACTTTATACTTTTTTATTAACAAAATTGCCATCTTATCGGTTTCCGTTGCGGGGGCTTTCCTGGATTTCAGAGGAACATTCAGACTGTGCGATATTTATTGTTGCTGAAAACCGGCTACACCTTTTAAAAATCTCCTGGTTAAGGTGAGCTTACATTCATTTTGTGATTTTGGAAAATCATTGAGAAAATCAAACACTTCAGACGTGGTATTAAACATACTTTTGCTTGTGGAGAGAGCTAGAAAAGCCTATGCTTTTGTATGATTTGCTTAGGCATCGTCATCTCTCAAAGACAAAATAATGTACCTGTTTTTGTGAATTGTCTGGATGTATGTATGAGGTTCCTATGTGTGTAAGCACCTTCATAGGGAGATGCGCACGTACTTACACAGGTATATGTATATGCATGTGCAGAGATACCTACACACAGGTGGGTGCATACGCAGATACATGCGTACGTACGCATGTCCATACATATGCAGATACATGTGTCAGTACAACCGAAGGTCTGTGCGTACATATGCAGGTACATGCACGCATACATATGCAGGTATGTGCATACATCGCATGTAAATCAATACAAACGCAGGATACATAAGCGCATATATACGCAAGATACAAATGCCGGTGTGAAAGTAATCAAAGTCCGGCAGGTATCATAGTCCGGGTTCCATAGACGACAACGGAATAAAGCATGAAACTAATGTTGCGTGAAGAGTCAACTGAATCGATTGCCCTATTGTTAACCATTGTTCCCGGACTGTGAGCCCGAAGGACCATATCTCCTGCCACACCGGCATTTGTGATATACAGCATTACATACGCATGTATGTGCATACATACGCAGGTACGTGTAGGCTTATAGATACGCTTACGTAGGTAGCATACATACATACATACATACTTACTTACATACATACATACATACATACATACATACATACATACATACATACATACATACATACATACATACATACATACATACATACATACATACATACTTTCATACATATTTAAGGTAGAATGGGGTAAGTGTGACATACAGAGTGGTCAAAAAAGTGTACACCTTTTATTTGCAAATTTCTCAAAAGTGGGTGGACGTATCAAAATATTTTGAAGCCATTATGGCGGCCGATGAGAGAAAAATGGTCAAAAACCACTTCCACACACGTAAGTTATGGGGCAATTGTTATATATGGAGAAATCCTCGCTGTAAGGAGAAGTGAATCCTAGTAAGTAGAAGTGAATCCGAGCGGTCAAATACCTTGGATTTCCTGCCAGAAAATAGGAGACTTGCTAGAGAAACTCAGTTCACACACAGCGTATCAATTTCTGCTCATCATTTAATACATGAATTTCGCCCAAAGTAATTGTCCTCATCATTGTTCTTGTTGATTCCAGTTCAGAGTTATAATTAATTCAACACCAATGATTCGAAATGACCTGCTCTCGATGAATTATAAAATCCGACTGATTTTCAAAATCTCTCGCGGATATTAATTATGCCGCAATCCTCCAATCAGATAGCTAGCTCCATTTAAAATTCAAAGTAAACATGTCCTTAATGGTCAATGGTTGCTTAGACCAAAACATAAAAAAAAAAAAAAAAAAAAAAAAAAAAAAAAAAAAAAAAAAAAAAAACACAGTCCGGGATCCATAGACGACAACGGAATAAAGCGTGAAACTAATGCTGCGTGAAGAGTCAGCTGAATCGATTGCCCTATTCGTTACCGTTGCAACCGGACTATGAGTACAGTGGACTAAAAATTCCTTCTACACCTGCATCTAAATCTGCCTATACATGTATCTAAATCCCAAATATAGCTATTTAGAGCTAAAATAGCCATTGGATTAAAATGCGGGGTTATTTATTAACATAACAAATCACGACAGCAATCATGATTAACAATAATCAATACCATTGTGTGAACTGTAGGCCTATTCACGTAGCAAACTACTGACCACCTTTCCCAAGTTTGTTTGAAGGAGCGTAGGTAATAGAATCACGCATAAACACAATGGCAATCGATTGCTCGATACACGAGGAAACTGAGCATATATTAATTAAGAAAGATGAAACAGTTTACCAACCCAATGTGTTACAATTATATATTTTAGAACATTGAATACAACCCAACATGAAAATTTTGCAAGGATGTGCCGACGCGGGAATCGAACCCACGACCTTCCGATTTCCAGCCCCTGCTGATAAAACGGCAGTGTAACTGAGGCTATAATGAAGGACAGTCGGGGTATACAATACAAACAACAATGAGACACGTGTGTGCGAGATCTTACGAGAAGATGCTTACCCGCAATTCTTGTTTTAAGGGTTTATCGTTTGAAAATGAATGAGAGAATATCTCAACCGTGAAACTGAACGAAAGAGACACTTGAATCACTTGAAGACACTTTGAAATGCCCATTTACGTAGTAATTAAGTTGTTTTCAATTGGAGGGAATTTTGAATTGAAGGGGACTTGTACGTTTTTCAATGTTTGGGACAAGATAAACAAGAAATGTTTTATGCAGTTTTATTTTAAAATTTATAAGAGAAAGTTGAAATAATTTGAGATGCCTTTTAAAATTCATACATTTGTGGTTATTAACAATACTATGTTGAGATGTTCACCTGTTGTTTACAACTAGAGAGGTGAATGTAAATTTAGAGAATGAGTCAACTTGTTTAGGCATTGAGATAAAAAACAGATTGCAAAATTAGGGGTTTCCCATGATGTTATTTATGTAAGATGGTGCAATGCAGATGATGTAATTTATGTGAAATCCAATTGGCCGGTGCAAGATTATGTTTATGCATGGTGATGCTGTAATTATTATTATTAGAGAGAGGGGAATCTAGTTGTGAAATCCTTATATAGGGAGAGATTGGAGAGGTTAGATTGGCCAGCAGTAGTAACCAGGAGCTATACAGTATGTATAGTTATAGCTAGTTTTAATCTACAATAATAGTAGATTTGTGATTTACATAGTGCCTGGATTTATAATATTTTGGAAACCACAGGAGCTTGAAAGCTGAACTATCTGCTGTCGTCTTTTAGGCGAAAGAGCTTCAGTTTTGGAATCAAAAAAAGATTCCAGTTTGTGGCCCTACATGAGGACATTAGCGACAGACTGTTACCCTTGGAATGATATTGCATGGTTACTACACCCCCCCAGTGAACTTCGCTCCGGTGCGCTAAAATGCCAAAAAACTTTCGTAAAAAGCTTCTAGGTAATCGTTCTCTCATCCTTTCTGGTCATTTTAGCGAAAATAATGTGGAGGTAGCACCTTCACCAGGGTTAGGGTATGCCGTCAAAGTCGAAGGGTAAGGGGGGGTGGTTGCCACCCAAGGATATTTTATGGTGCATTTTTGAAAATATTATGCACAGTATGGCTCTAAACTCTGTGTTTATGTAAAACTAGCCAATTGCCATTATTTAGAGCTGAAAACCGCATGAAAATCCGATATTCCTACGTTTTTAGCGCAAAATTGGATTTTGTATGTATAATGTATGTATGTGTGTGCTGCATATATGTAGGTATGTGTGATCCTACTTAGAGTTTCCATTTTCCTCCTTTTTTCTACAGGATTCAAGTTTTCCAAGATGAAAACGTTGTTTCTATGGCTAACAATGGCTATTGCTCACATATATGGATTTTCAGATTATTCAGTGTCCACAATAAGTAGTATGTTCACACTTTGGAGTGGTGAGTCACTGAAGAAATCACGACGTAATTTGTAATTAACCTTTATTAGAAAATGGAATAGTATTGTACACGCAAAAACTTGTCTCAACAAAACAAGTCTAATTTATTTTAAATTTTATATTTGAGTGTGTTTGAAGTTCATCTTTAATACTTGTTACAAGGCGGATCACTTTGCAGATTTCAAAATCTATTATTCATAAGAATAATATTAATAACCTATTGTCAAGAATAAATCTAATTGCACGGGAGTCGTGTATAGAAAAAAGTAGCTTGAAAGACGGCATGCATCATATTGACAGATAATAATTTACATTGAGATTTTCTTTACTTGTTTATACATACTGCCAGTCATGGCAATTGTATATAAGGTACATTTCCATAAATGTTTTGTTTTTCAGATACTGAGTCAACTGAAGATATTCTCGATGATTCAGAAAAAAACGGTAAGCGTCTTCAAAATTCAACCATTAGTTAATGTTCATGGCGCCTGAGTCGTATTTCATTGTTTAGAACAGTAGAAACCGATTCCAACCAAAAAACAACAAACGGGCAAAACAGGCAATCAACTGGTGGTCTGATCTTGAGGCCACCAGGGTATGGGCGTTAATCACACGCGATCTTGACTACTGGTTGTTCAGACACAACTAAACCTATGTTTGAATGCATTTCAAGTTTAAGCAGTTATGATCAAAATCGATTTTAAAAGATGGCTGAGGCACTTGGGAACGAAACTAGAATGAGACCGTATGCACTTAAGTGTTGATATAATTAGTGATTTTTCAGATATTTTAAAGCAGTTTGTTCAGTCACCCTATATCCATTTTTTTAAATATATTTTTATTTTTTATATTATCGATTGAGAGCACGTGTGGTCCAGTAGAAAAGTGCAGGACTCGTGATCATTAGACCGTTAAAATCGTGAGTTCGAGCCTCGCCTCAATTGCCTCATCGACCCAAGCTAAAACTATGTCTTTGAGCAGCCACCTAGATGAAGCGAAATGATTGGGACGGTTTCGTGAAGGCGGCGTAATAATAATAATTGTCAACCGCTATTTGAGCCTGTTTACGGGGATTAAGCGCTAATAAAATTGGTTATTGTTATTATTATTATTACACCACTAACATGGCTGCCGTAAGGATCAAAAATCTCGGGTGGACTATTCTGTTGCATGGTATCTGAAAAACTGCTTTAAAACGTCTGAAAAATGCACTAGTTGTATTAACACTTTAAAATTGCATAAGGTTATTGCACTCCCGTTGGTCCAAATATTGGACCCCCCCCTTGAAAATGGTTTTTGTCTCTACTTGATAGGAAATGACTAGTTTTATATACTCGGAGCGTTTTAGTGTTATACTAATATTTTTGAGTCGGTAAAATTGGAAATATAAATTTTCCACCCTATATCCAATATTGTATACGTTCTTCAACTTACAACGTCATATTGACGTCATAATGGAAATGTTGGTACTTATTTTGATACCAATGGAAAGAAGAAACTGTAGGCTATTCTGTGGTACCAAATTTATAGGAATCGGGTGTTTAGTGACGAAAATGTTTTGCTTTTCAGTTACTGATTCAAGCTCAAATGAAGATATGATCCTTCAGATACTAACGGTAAGCGTCTTCAAAGTTCAACCATCAGTTGACCAGAAACCGATTTCAACCGAAAAAACAAACAAATTCAACCATCAACTGACCACAAGTTCATGGCGGTTGAGCTGCATTTCATTGTTTAGAACAATAGAAACCGGTCCCAACCGAAAAAACAAAAACAAACAAACCGGCGGAACAGGCAATCAACTGGTGGTCTGATCTTGAGGCCACCAGGGTATGGGCGTTAATCACACGCGATCTTGACTACTGGTTGTTCAGACACAACTAAACCTATGTTTGAATGCATTTCAAGTTTAAGCAGTTATGATCAAAATCGATTTTAATTTAAAAAGATGGCTGAGGCACTTGGGAACGAAACTAGAATGAGACCGTATGCACTTAAGTGTTGATATAATTAGTGATTTTTCAGATATTTTAAAGCAGTTTGTTCAGTCACCCTATATCCATTTTTTTAAATATATTTTTATTTTTTATATTATCGATTGAGAGCACGTGTGGTCCAGTAGAAAAGTGCAGGACTCGTGATCATTAGACCGTTAAAATCGTGAGTTCGAGCCTCGCCTCAATTGCCTCATCGACCCAAGCTAAAACTATGTCTTTGAGCAGCCACCTAGATGAAGCGAAATGATTGGGACGGTTTCGTGAAGGCGGCGTAATAATAATAATTGTCAACCGCTATTTGAGCCTGTTTACGGGGATTAAGCGCTAATAAAATTGGTTATTGTTATTATTATTATTACACCACTAACATGGCTGCCGTAAGGATCAAAAATCTCGGGTGGACTATTCTGTTGCATGGTATCTGAAAAACTGCTTTAAAACGTCTGAAAAATGCACTAGTTGTATTAACACTTTAAAATTGCATAAGGTTATTGCACTCCCGTTGGTCCAAATATTGGACCCCCCCCTTGAAAATGGTTTTTGTCTCTATTTTTTTTTTTTTTTTTTTTTTTTTTTTTTTTTTAAAATGCAAATAAATAAAGAAGGTTAGTCTATGATTTTATAGTGTATTATAATATTTTTGAGTCGGTAAAATTGGAAATATAAATTTTCCACCCTATATCCAATATTGTATACGTTCTTCAACTTACAACGTCATATTGACGTCATAATGGAAATGTTGGTACTTATTTTGATACCAATGGAAAGAAGAAACTGTAGGCTATTCTGTGGTACCAAATTTATAGGAATCGGGTGTTTAGTGACGAAAATGTTTTGCTTTTCAGTTACTGATTCAAGCTCAAATGAAGATATGATCCTTCAGATACTAACGGTAAGCGTCTTCAAAGTTCAACCATCAGTTGACCAGAAACCGATTTCAACCGAAAAAACAAACAAATTCAACCATCAACTGACCACAAGTTCATGGCGGTTGAGCTGCATTTCATTGTTTAGAACAATAGAAACCGGTCCCAACCGAAAAAACAAAAACAAACAAACCGGCGGAACAGGCAATCAACTGGTGGTCTGTTTTTTTTATGCAATTAGATTATGGGCGTTAATCACACGCGATCTTACCACTGGTGGCTCAGACAAGTTTAACCAGTTATGATCAAACCTATCTTAAAAGTGCTGAGGCCACTTGGCGAACGAAACGTGTGAATGAGATTACTAATTATTGGAGTGTTTTTGTTTTTCAGTGACTGAGTAAAGCTCAACTAGATATTCTCGATGATTCACATACTAACGGTAAGCGTCTTTTTGATGTTATGAGCTTTTCATGCTTATTCGAATAAGTTAGGAAATGCAAATGTATATAATTTCAAAGTTTGAAAAAAAAGAAAAAGATTAAACGGGAACTTACCTGGTTTGAAGTTTAATCTTGATTTTATGAGAAAGAAAGGACTAGTGAGGGATTACGTGAGAGTCAGGTGCGCATGCCGTGTTGTGATCATAGTTTACTGTGAATATGGAGACCCGAGGGAATAAAAACCCCTTTTTATATGAAAATAATATGAAAAGATTGAGAGCTCACCATAACACTGAAGCAAGGGTGGGAGCGGAGGGCCGTAAGCCCTCACGGTCTTTCTCATACAAACATCAAGATTAAACTTCAAAACAGGTAAGTCTAGTTTAATCTGTTCTTTATATCGAAATTATCTGAGAGATTCCGTGAGACTTAAAGCCCATCGGGCTCTATCGCGACAAAAATATTCCCTTAAAGTCTGACTCAGAGATTTCGAAAATTATTTTTATGGTAATCAATGAAAAAGAGCACTAGATCAAAGATAGTAACGCCATAAAATGCACAATTCCGAAAGTTGAGATGAATCGGCTTTTTCGTTTGAGCAGTAAACATTTATGTGTAGTCTTACATCCCATAGGATACTGTGTATACAAAATTCGGATCCGGAAATTTATATCACCAGTTGTGATTTAGATATGAAGGATTCGATTTAAGCTTAGCAAGTTCACAGGTGATATATATGGATAAGCATTATGTGCATGCAAAAAAACACGATTTTTTGGAAATGAGGGCGCCCTCCTCAGGAAATCTCTGGAGTCGCCTTTAAGAGATTGTACACGATACACAATGTATAAATGTGTATAACAACACACAATGCAAATGTTTTAAAGTCTGGTAATGTATTTTATTGTCTTTAACCTTATTTCAGAAACACTAATTTCAAGCCCAGTAAATGCTGGGGAACATAGTTGTGTCCAGTTAATGGAATCAGAACCATGTGAATACATATAAAAAGCTTTGTTAAAAATAACCACACCGAAAAAATCACGAGAACTGTTCCTTAAAGCAGTACTCGATGAATCTGTTCATCTAGGTGTGAAAGTTTTTAACAGGTATGCTACATGAGATTAAACTTTTTAAATCCACAAAATGTTTCAAAATTTGTCAATTTTAACACCAAACAAATTAGTTTGAAATCAGCCCTTGTTTTTAAGAAATATTTGGTGATAATATTCATGTTTCATCGTGTTTCACTATAGTTGAATTAACTTTGTAAATGGCTGGAAAGTTTTTAAAACATATACAACTAGCTGTGGATGCTTAAGGTTTGCCAGAAGGTCGCGCCATTGGGATTACGGCCAGGACATAGGTTGTTGATACTATTTCGGAAGGTGGAATCGTTGCCCACCCGCTGTCTTAAGGATATCCCAGTTTACAAGCTGCCGATGTTGACGCCGCCCTGTGAGTGCGGCTTGAAGTTTGTGATGTCAACTCCTGCTCTGAACAGCTTGATCATGACAGTGTAGATCCAGCGAGCAATTGTGTCTCTACTACAGCTGCATAAGGTTTTTTGAAGCTTGTATAAATAATTGTGATTCATCACACCGTCTGATTGCGATGATGTTGAATCTAGTTGGTAATGTAATGTTTGAGATTATGTAAATGGACACAGGTCTATCTTAGGAATGATTTAATTATCCAGTCAACCCCGTATTGGCCTGGACGGCTTGGTTAACAGTCTTTGATCTGGAATAGTCCACCGTGTTCCCTTTGAAACCCTGCTATCCGTCTCACGTGTGTAAAGTTTGGTACGTTGAGCTGTAACTAAAGCTAGGAGCATCACAAACTTGAGTGTTAGCTGTTTCAAACTTAAACTGTTTGCTGGTGATAACTTTCTTAGGTAATCAAACACTATTAACGTCCCAAATACCAATGTAAGTGGTATTGGGGTTTAATTACATAAACACTTTCAAAAATCTAGAAATAAGGGGGTGTGAACCAACAGTAACTCCCCCTTGTAACACTACAAAAGACGATAATGCGCTTCTGGCCACATTCAAGCTGTGGTATGCGAAGACCAGTATGAAGAGCATTGTTCGGAAAGCAATTACATGCACAGGATCCGTGTGCATTGGATTCTTCCTTCACTAGAAAAGTCCAGCATATTTCAATGTATCCGTAGTATTGGCTTCTTGTTGATCTGCGCCACGAGGACAAAATAATATCTGTTGCTTGCTCAGGAACTCCTGTGCTTTGGATGGATCGCCTGCTGTGATAGCTACAAACAAAGTAAATCAAGTCTTTATTGAGTGGATGGGGTTTTCCCGTAACTGGCCTGGATCAACAAATTTTTTATTTGGAAATACAATTGGTTCTTGTATAAGCATGTGAAGGAGTTGTGGGAACCAAGGTTGGGTTGGCATTGGGAACCACTATTATTCCCTCAGCTATATCTTCCTGGATTTTACGGAGACATTTCCCAATGAGGCAAAATGGGGGAAAGGCATAAAAGTTTATGGAGGCCCAGTGCACAGACAAAGAATCTACTGCTTCTGCTTCAGGATCTGCGTTCAAGCCCCAAAAATATCTGGAAGTTGAGCATTCCAGTCTGGGATGCTAACAGGTAAAAACTGTTGGTTTATAATAGACATTTTATCTCTCGAAAATCTCTCTGTTCAACATCCATTCAGTTTCATCATGAAAAACAAAACGAGAGTCCATCAGCCAGTAGATTCTGAACCCCTGGGAGCATGCGACCACAGAAACCCCAAAAATAGATCATATCTGGCACCAGGTCAAAAACTGTTTTTGCCAATGCATGCATTAAGTAGATTGGAACCCCCCATATGGGGCTATGTAGGCTACTGCTGTGGTATTGTCTAGAGTAATTTTACATGTATATTCATGAGCTTTTACGAAAGATTTTAAGCTAAAAAGGCTGCAGCAACTCTAGGTAGTTTATGTCATTTTAGCAGCTTAAAATTCACACGCATTCCACCGCCCAGCCAAATGAACGGTGCCAGTAGTTGCCCCACCCCATCCTTCGCCAGATGCATAGAGGCATATCTCAAGTCAGGTTTTCCTCTGGGAAAGGCTAGAATATGCCTTGTCAATATTATCAATCCACCATGTTAACTATAATTTTGCTTCAGTTGAAATGTGCATTGACCTATCAAAATGTCCATAATTCATGTTTAGGGCCTGCAGTTTTAGCCTTCTAAGGCTTGTAGAGATACAGGCCCATATTGTAGGAAGGGAAAGTGGCAACTAACTTACCAATAACAGTAGCTGTGTGTCTTTAAGTACACTTCGGTTGCACGCAAGCTAATACACACTTCTTTGATTTTCTTGTTTATTTGCCATAGGTAAGTACCGTTCTGTAAACAGAATTGATAACAAATCCCAAGTATTCAATTTCTTGTTTAGGTATGAACACTGATTTTTCAGGGTTGGATTATAAATTCAAGCTTTTCCAGAAGTTTGGCTCTGTATATTCACAGCATTGAGGGCATTTATCTTTGCTCGAGGCAAGGAGGAGGGTGTCATCGAATAGCCAGTTATTTACATGACCCATACTTCTCAACATTGAAAATGTGGTTTAAGAAGTTTTGTGAAGAGACGTGGCCCTGAGCTTAAACCATTGGGCAGTGCTTTGAATTGGTACAACTGGTTTTTCCATTTGAATTTCAGAAATCGCGGTATCTAGGGCAATAGCACGAATAATAGGGCCATCTCTAAGGTCAGTGAGGCATATAGCAATGTCTTGTCACAAGATTCCTTGCTGTACAAAAGTATCCATCTTAAAATGTCTGTATAGAATGGGGCTGTATTTAATTATGAGAGGATTTAAAAAATATGCTATGGGGACCATCTTTTTTGGGCCTAAGTAAAACAATTTTGAGAGGAACTTGTCCCTGTTAATCACATGAAATTTCCATAACATCTTTTGCAAGGAGTTTCTCAATTCATTATCAATGCAATTGATCCTCATACTAATCTATACGGCATAGGGGGTCTATATTGACCTTGGGGTGGACCGAGTCCCACATTCTAATTTTTAGCCCGAGGTACAGTTTAATAAGATGGATCAGATGCAATTTTGCCAATTCTTGCTATATAGCCCTCCGTCGCACCAACTGTTCCCGTATTTTTAATAGACAAAAAAGGGTGACAGTACGTACCTCCCTCTTCAGCTGTTGACCCACGTTCTACTTTTTGGTCTGAGCTAGCTCTGGTTGGTCATCTTGACAAATCATGCCTGTTGTAAGAGGAAGGTTGACCTTGCCATTAAAAAGGTTTGGTGATGCTTTCCCAGCCTGCCAGCCAGCTGCTTGGATTTGCAGTTTGGTTAAGTGTTGGTTTGGCATATGGATGGAACTTTCCACGGTTGAGATTTTGCATTTACATAACAACAAATGATTTATGGCTTTTTGCTCATCTTGTAGTTCCTTGACATGATTGCAAGATCGTCACCAAAAAGAAACATTTGGTCATTGTTAGTGGGTTTGCAAAAAGGTGGCGTAACGTGGATTTAGGTCGCTTGATCAAGTCTTTACGCACACGTTCATTCAAAATGGCGCCAAGCAGTGTAGCGAAACCCTTTCTTCTGCTATACCGTCAACGGTCATCAAATGCTGAGCAAGTGCATGCAGTATTGCCTTTGATCAGTGGCTTCTGTATCCTTTGTAACTTTGTCACGTGACCTTGTCTGTGACGTGATGTTTTCCCAACAATAGCGGGTGACCTGGAACGATGAGTGTGCCTCACAAATTTGAGGAAATTTATATTAGTAATGGTTGTCCTGGATTTGTTTGTCCTCCAATTTCCACCAAGCCATAATTCAGAACCAATAGCCAAATCACCTCTAATGGAATCCCCATGTAAGATTTGTAGGCAAAACGTGCTGCAAACCCTTATTTACAATCACCCCTTTGGTTTGGTTTTTGTCAGGTCAGGCACAGGTACACTGGCTTGTTCATCATAGACTGTGAGTCCATGTTGGTAGTTAGTATATGCATGAGGCATTGTACTAAGTCACCGACAGTTCAGTTGTTTTCATCATGATGGTCGATTCATGCGATGCAGCACTCGTATATCCAACATTGTAGGGATCTTGACAGCAATAGAGCTGCAACATCGATATCATCATCACTGGGCCCGTTACTGGGGGCCCCCGGCCATGAATGTCTGTCGATGTGACATTGCTTCAACTTCCATCGGCCACAATATCTCTAGATTGGACAAACGAGATACCGTCGGCCGTGGGAGATTTGCGCGATTTTTGGCACTTTTGAACAGTCGGCACTCGTGGGCGCCGATCTTTATCCAGTTCCGTAGCTTGACAGAATTCTGGACCGACATAGAATTCGGCAGTTTTGTAGAATTCGGCAGGGTAGCCGTTGCGGCCGCATGTGACTTGGTCACTTCTTTGCGCCATTTTTAGAGCGTCTTTGTCTCCTTGTTTTTCGATTCCTTTGGAAGTTTCTCCCTTGGGGTTTTCTTTATTTCGCTCAGGGACACGTTTTACGATGTCAATTAAGTGTTTTTTAAAGTATTTATGATTTTTGCCGAGCACTATGATGAAAGCAGTTACTGCTTCAACATACGCAACGAATATGATCACGCATGCGCAGCTGGACTCTCACGGAATCTCTCACGAGATTTCGAAAATGGATCTTTCCATTGATATTGACATTCAGTGGAATCGTGAGCAACTGGTAATGACTACAGCATACAGAGCAAAGCGTAATTAGTGGTCGGTAGAGGTGGATAAAGACGGCGCGCGATTTTTAACTTAGTGTCCTGGCTGTACGTATTCGTGAGAACCAATCAGTGGGGTATACAGGTGTACGGATATAAAGCTATATCTCGTACGACACATCACCCAGGTGGCACTATTCTTCTCCCATTGAAAAACGTGTTCCCACGAGTACGGAATGGGTGCTCCACCGTAATGTAACCAATCCTGGTAAAACCATGTGTTTTATTACGTCGACTTCAGGCCGAGCGTTGCTGAGGGAAAACTCCCGTTTCTATTGTTCAGCTAAACGTCGCATTCACGCAACCAACGCGAAATGTTGCTACTTCCGGTTTTACAACTTTTAATTAGGCAACTTTGCAAGTCAAGTTGCAGAAAATTAATTGAATCGGAAACCTTCCTTCTCCTTTTTCTCTTCTAGTGATAACGAGTGAAAATTGAAAAAAACTGTATCTGGAATATTGACAACCAAAAAAAGATTTTGATTCTCAATTGTTTAACATTGCTTGAAATTTTACCACATTTTGCCCCAATAAAGTTTATTTGGATAATAAACCCCTCTGATATTTGAGGATGCTTCTCAACAACACAACTAATTTGGCACTTGTTTCAATCTTTATTTCATTTTATTATCACCTGGCTTGAAAGCAGAGGGGGCTATTGCGAGGGTATGTATGTATGTATGTATGTGTGTGTGTGTGTGTGTATGTATGTAGAAAAATTTCTATCTATTAGAGGACATTTTTAGAGAAATTTCTATCTATTAGAGGACATTTTGGAAATGTGAGGACATTTTTAGAGTCCTCACATTTTTTCTATCTATATATAGTAGTAAAAACCTCTATATATCAAGATTACAGTTTATTCCGTTATAGTGTTTTAGACAGTTATATAGAGAAATTAGACAGTTATATAGAGTTTTAAGACAGTTATATAGAGAAATTTTACTGTTTTAAGACAGTTATATAGAGAAATTTCTAGTATTTAAGACAGTTATATAGAGAAATTTCTAGTATTTAAGACAGTTATATAGAGAAATTTCTAGTATTAAGACAGTTATATAGAGAAATTTCTAGTTTAAAAGAGTTCTATAACGAAATAAACCTATATATTAAGATATTAGATTCCTCTCTTATATTAGAAAAAATCACTATAAATGTATGTATGTATTATGTATGTATGTGTGTGTGTGTGTGTGTGTGTGTGTGTGTGTGTATGTATGTATGTATGTATGTATGTATGTATGTATTTAAAAAAAAAAAAAAAAAATGTATGTATGTATGTATGTATGTATGTGGTCATGACATTAGGATACACCCCCATGCCGATATTTTCAGTGACCAGCCCGTACAGGTGACCTGGATGACAGACAGATTTTCAATTTATTCACCATAACAAACCAAATCATTCAACGTTAAAATATCCTGTTCCGTATGATTAATTGCCTTTTTGGCCATGGGATCAAAGGGGAGTAAAAATTGTTAATTTTGATTAAATACTTCGCAGAAGTAACACCATTTCAACTATAAAAAATAATAATTAATATTATAATTACCATTTATTGGGTGTGGCAATTGAAAGGTTGCACATTTTCATGAAAATGAATAAAATGCCATCTCAATTTCTTTTCTGAATATCAGTGATCAAGGGACATAAACTATGCTGCATTGACTCAAGCAAATACTGTCGTTATGAAAGTAAATCCACCGGGTATTCAGCGGACAAAGCACTTCAGATTCCCCTTTGTTTATTTGAAACTGCAGAGCCATTGTTACTGTCCATGCAGCTCAAAAGATGTCAGGCGTTATACATATCCCAGCCCAGTTTAGGTAGACGTTTCACATAGAAGCCCCAAGTACGCAAAATGAGGTACTGCCATTAATTCCGTCATTTAAGTAGCGCAGGACGAAATCAATGGCAATACCTCATTTGTATACTTGGACTTCTATATAAAATGTCTACCTAGATAGGATGGTAGACGTTTCATATAGAAGTCCCGAATTCAATGAGTACTGCCATTATTCCGTCAGCGCTACTGCACAACGTCATACAGCGCAGACGGAATCAATGTAATACCTCATTTGCATCAATGGGACTTCTATATGAAACGTCTACCGATTGGGTTGAGCTGGCCTTGTCGCGTTAAAATAAACTGAGGTTTCTTACTGTGAGTTCAATATCATCTATTGAAAGAAAGAAACTAATGTCAACAAAACTCATGGTGGATATGTTGACTTGGTAAGCTGTGACCTAACATCTTTGTGCAGAACCAAGATCCATAACTTGTTGTTGGACCTCATTTCTATTCAATTTACCACCATGTATTTGGAAAAATACAAAAGTAGGGGGTCTAGCGACCTATACTAACAACACGGCAAATTGAATAGAAATAGGGTTACGCGGTAGGTTACTGTAAGTTAAGTTTTGTTTCGCACACACCCATTTACGTGTCGACTTGGCACACAGCGCAGGCCATTGTTGAATCTTTGCAAACCTTGGCAAATATTCACTGCGCTAGGGAGTTATCAACCACATCATAATCGGCTGATCGTGGGAAACTCCACGTACACACAGTGTCAGATAGCGTTGATTCGGATTTTTTGTACATTGCGGTACACTGGAGATTGCGCAAAATACTTGGCCTATCGTAACGATTTACGCACCAAAATATTCCTAACTAAATTGTCTAGTTAGCTGACTAGTTTATAATAGAGGTTTATTTTTGGAAAAAGGCGAAAAAACGTGAAAAATACGATCCATACAAGCATTTTTCTTACCTTATCAGCTGGCTCAATTCTTGATTGCTGCTGTCAAGTCATGCCACACGCCAGGCTTACAAAAACTAGTGAGCTAAGGGGTCTTTTTTGTCAGGAACCCGTTTCTTACATCAGATCAACCACCTGATTTGTTGATTTCGCGATATCCAAGGTACCGCGAAATCGTTTTTTCATTCCTTGTTCAAGCTAATCGCAGAGCCTTTAACACAGCGTTTGGCTGCTAGGGAGTCCCATGACGTAGCGCATGTCTAAGAATAGCCTGCCAATTAGCGATGCGGATACGGAATAGGTGGCGTTGTGTCCCAGCAGTAGAGATGCTATGGGAGCGGAAAATGGTGTGGCTGCACGAAGATTTTAGGTCAACAATCTGCCAACAACTTCTTTTCACTATTCTTTTGTTCACTTTGTTTCCTTTTCGGAAAAAATGATGAAATATACGGTCAAAGTTAATTGATCGCACAGTAGAAGCCTAAGGTTTATTTATTCGTGAAAGAGGACAAGTATCTTGTGCTTTGCGTCATGAAAAAAAATAGCTCAATCTTAATCGGGTGATGAGCACCTGAAATCTTTTTCAAATGTATGGGTAATAACAATGGCTCTGTACTTCCAGATAAAAAGTGCTTTAAGCCTCTGCATACCGAGCGGTTACTGATTCACAGTACTATTATTGCAGAGGTCAATGCAGCCTGATGTCCATCTACGGGTCACTGATATTTAAGGAAAGAAATTGTGATGACATTTTTGTTCATTTTTCAATCAAATGTGCCACTTTTGCATTGACCTACCCAGTATGTTAAGGTATAATTAGACAATAATGAACTGCGCAGAACTCAGTTACTTCGTACCTATATGCGTAACCAATGTCCTTATGCCAGCATCTTTCTCTCTTTGCTCCCATTGAGTATTGTGAACCCTTCTACCCAACAACACAAATGACTTACTACCACCCCTCTCAATAATGACTTATTTAATGTTGCACGCCCCGTATTCATGTAAGACCATCGTCGTAAATTGTTGGGGAGTCTTGGTGAACCGTCCACAAAAGAGTAACTTCTGGATAAAAATTAGTCTAGCAGATTTCATGGGTTCCATGCACCCACTTAAAAAACTAATTCTAACAGGATTTTTTAGAATCTCTAGGAAATCCTCTTACATGCATGGATCTGGCAAATTGGTGGAAACTTGTTGGTATGAGCAGAAGCACAACCAGTGGCCTATAGGGACACCGTGATGCAAATATTTGCTCATAACATCAAAATGCAATTCAGAATCTAGTTAAGTTTAGTTTTTAGTGTTATGACGTCTCGTACGTCTAAGTCAGAAATAGCCTTTCAAACACAAATAAATGACTGTGGCACAATGATCAAATTATATATAATAAACAGTTTTAATGATCTTTACTTGATTTGGTTCAAGATTTGGGTATGTCCAACCAAATTACATATAACACATTAGTTAAGATTACTTTATGGTTTACTATAGTGTCCTGTGTTGAAAAGCGTTGCAGTTCAACGATGATTGTTCCTCTCGAGCGAAGACTCCAAATGACAGCGCACAAGTTTCATACAAAACTCCTCAGTATATATTCCAAGGGAATCTTCTCATCCTGAAGAATCTTGTCAGGCATTTCAAGGACGAAGGAAATTAAGTCCCCCTCGACGATATCAATCCACCATCCAAGATAATCACCCAACCACGATTTCTATCTGTCCACAATATGGAATCCTATTTTGATTCCTATCACTTTTCGGCTTCAAAGACGAAAGTAGAATACTTACAGCACTCTGCTCACTGGAATTGAAACATATAATAAATCCTGGTCTCTGTGTGTGAAGCCTAAAATCTACCATTATCGTAGATTTAACTATCTATCCATACTGTATAGCTATGCAACTGTGAGGCGAGACTGTAGCTTCTATCTCCTATATATACTGACTTCACAACAATCCCAGTCTAAAAATAGCATACTTCATTCTTATGCATAAACATGACCTTGCACCAACAAATCAGATTTCACAATCTGAAATTAACATCAGTTCATATATATAACTTTGGTGGGGGAATTCCCTATGTTATGTCAATATTTTGATCTCGAAAACATAAAACCAGTTGCTAGTTTACATCTTGGGAATTCCCCCCTTCCCTCCCTTATTGTGCAATCTAAACAGGGCTAGTAGCAAACAACTAGGGGTAATTCCCCTTTCTCTCTTTTATATAACCAAATCTTTTCCCGTGAGAAATCTCTTCTCAATAAATTGAGAAAATAAGATTTTTAAAAGTTAAAATCAGAAAAATGGAGGCCATAGAACATCCTCCCCCTTAAAAAAAAATTTGAATGAAATGAAATTTTCCCAAATCTGGCTTTTATACCTTTAACCATTTTGAGGTTAAGTTTTTACAGTACAGTACAGTGCAATTTACACTTTTATATTTTCTTGAATTGCTGCCTTCAGTCTATATTACATAATTTGTAACTCAAATTTTCTGAACAAATTTAGGCCGCGTCTGGGACAAGGCTCATCCCAGACATTTTTCTTTCCTTTGATATGTCTTATGTCCAGATGTATCTTGTATATTAAACTCCAATAGGTTAAATTCTTGTCAGGTGAGTTTTAATTTCTCTCCACAAAATTTTATCAAAATACAATTCATAAATTGTAATTGGGTACATTGTTCCCCAATATCATCAAAGTGCAGTTTGACTGATCGGAACGTCCCATTCTCCTCTGCCGGCTCCACTGAGATGCTGATATTTGGTTGGCTCTGAAATGCCTACATCTATGTCATGGGTTTTGACATGTGTCTCACCTAGGTCCATCATGAAATTGTTCTCCCACTCAGGAATTAACTCTTTTCAATTCACCTTGTTTGACTTTTGGGAGATGGCCTTAATTTCTTGTCTAATTGGAATAATATCAGAATTGTGCAATTTGACAACATAATCATTTCTTTTTTACAGTGCATCTTTGTTCAGGGTTCTGACTCATGTGATGTCATCATTTGTAACACACATCAACTCAGATGACATTACACATGTAGTCTTTATTTCATCATCTCTTTCATTATACTTCTTTGAGCACTTTAATGTGACATAATTGTCTACTTTTACGTCTAACCTTGTGTTTTGATCACATAGTCAAAGGTCCCCACTTGATTTCTCTATCGCATATGGTGCCAGAATACTTGTTGGCTGCAAAGGATGCCCTTGTATTGAAAAGTGCAAAACTCTATCACCGGGCTTGAATACTCTGTGCCTCGCTTCTTTGTCATACCATGTTTTCATTTTTGCCTGACTCTGTTTGAGATTGTTGTTTGGCAATTTCAGTTGGTCTTTGGATCCTGGTGTCTGAATGAACCATAGTCTAACAAATTCACATCAGGAATTTTTCATCATCACACAACCACTTTTTCTTTCAGGATTTTCAATGGTCCCCTAACTTTTGGTGACCAAACACAACTCAAAAATGGAACAAATTCCAATGACTCTGTACGCTCCCTGGTAGCAATACCGAGATGAACTCCCTCATCCAATCCCTCTCAAAGTCAAAACCATAGGGTTTGATCATTGTTTTTCCATGTTTTGTTGTACCTTTCTAGGGCCCCCTGGATTCTGGGTGGTATGTGAAGAACTGTACTGGGAAATTCCCAACTGTCCATAACTTGTTTGGACACCCTGACATGAAATTTGATCCTTTCATCAGACTGCAATTGATTTTGGAAGCCTAACTAAGGTGAAAACTTTGTTAGAGCTTTCACTATAACTCTGTGCCTAATATTTCTCAAGGGTATAGCTCAGGGAATCGTGTGGAAGCCACATGATGGTCAGTAAATTTTGATTTCCTGACTTGGTCCTTGGAAGTGGTCCTACGCAATCTACATCTAGTAACCCCCTACTAAAGCTCATCAAATGCTGGTATTGGTTGCAAGGGAGCAGTAGGAATTTTCTTTTTCTGATTGGGCTTGCCCACCCATCTGACATGGGTGACAAGTCTTACAATACGCCAGACTACAATCTTTTCTGTGTAGGGCCCCACACTGACTCCTAGTCTGTCATGTGTTTTTTCTCAACCTAAGTGTCCTGCCATGGGACTATGTGGGCTATTCCTAATCACTTCCCTATGGTATACCTTTTGGCACTACATTTTGATGCACAACCTTCCATTCCTCATCTACACAAGTGCATCAGGTGGCCGTCCATTTTTCTCATTAGGACCCCATTTTGCTTAGAAAAACTACGGAATTTGCTCGGCTCCTGTTGCGACAATGCCCTCACTTAACTTCCTATTGCTGGGTCACTGCGCTGCTCAATTACCAGCTTGTCATGGCTTAGGGTCTCCTTACATTGCCCTAACTCTATATGCTCCGCGGCTGATTTTCATCATTGTTTACCAGCTTGTCACTTTGTGTGTGCTCAGGGGCTGGATTTCACTAACAGGGATTTAGTCTCCCCTGAAGAGGGTAGATGACCTCCACATTTCCTCTAATTTTGAGAGAAATTATCCTCTAAATTTGGGACCAAGTCATCCCCAATTGCTCTTCCTATATGTGGGAGTATTTTGACTCATCACCCTGGCTGCTCACTGTTTTCCTTGAGGCTTTTCTGTCATTGACCCTAGTTACTGCACATGCTGGGAAAATTACGGTTTCCTCATCAAATTTATTCCACTGTACAGGCACCTGGGGATCTGGGAGTACTTTTCCCCCTGCCAATTCATTCCCTAACAAACATGGATACCCCTTGTACTGGGAGTTCTTGTCTTACACCAATTGTGACAATTCCAGAACCAAGTCTGATTTCAATTTCATTTTGTGAAGAGGACACTATCAATCCATACTATCCCCTGAATCAAATGCACTAGTTCCTGTGGAACTCTCAATATCAATGGAAGTGCATCTTCCAATATCTGGACTGGCGCGCAGACGTGTCCCGAATGATTTCAATGGGTTTTGGATCTAAACTATCACCTGAAGTGACACAAATCCTCCAAAACAAAATGCTTAAAGTCAATCCCTTCACTTTTCTTTGTCAATTCCCCTTTTGTGGGATTTCTTTGTTTTTCTGAACAGAAGAATGAACTTTTGACCTCAAGTAACTGCACAACCTATGGTTTTTGGACGCACTTTTGGCTCTCTCCTTTTGGGTGTGGATAGCCATGTTCTCCCAACAACACCGTTGCCTTGATGTCCTGTCTTTCTCTATGTGGATTGCCTGTGAACTTTGATTTTGGGCCCACCATGTTTTTTGATTAGCACCATTACTGTCTTTACTCCCGCTTTTCACTCATGGGAACCTGCTGGCTTTCCCTCCTTGTGCCTACCTGATGAGACGACTTGTTAGAAAACCCCACTTATTGTTGTTTTATTGTACCTAGTAAATTTCTGCTAGGCCTACTAGTATGACTTATTTGTGGGTCAATTCATAATCGGTCGGCTTTACGGTTGTTTCACGCAAACTGTCAATTTTGTTTTCTCCAGATGTTTTTGATATCTGGATGGAGACACTGTTTGAACTCTTCAACTAAATCAACTGTCCCTAAGGGTGTTGACAAAATTTTGCCCTACTTCTTTTGAGACGCAGCCGCGATCAAACATTTGTTCCTGTACACGGGCAAATCAACATTGGTTCTGGTCATCCTTTTTCTGACCGACCGGAATTTTTTTTTCTATTTCCTCTGGCACCAATTCATATGCTTTAGCACTGCCTGGTTAACCTCGTCATAATCACTAATTCGTCTAATGACATGGCCGAATATATTTCTCTGGCTTACCAATTGACCCGACTGTAGTAACAAGGTCCAGATTCCTTGCTTTCAACTATTGGCAATTTTCTCAAAGTGTAAGAAGAATTTGTCTACTTCTTGTTTGTCTGAAATTTTGGGAACCAGGCGAATATTTTTTCGCCGCATCAAAACCAGATTTCTGGAAAAGAGTCTGATGAGCTAGCCTGTAGTTTCAATTTTTTCTCTAACGCTAAGTTGAGCTTCTACTCTTTCTGTTTCTCTCCATTTCCATTTCTTTTGTATTCATTTCATTGTGGCATCTGCTTTGCAACTTCTCTTTTTCAATTCATTTCCTTTTCTTTCTTTCCCTTCTGAATTGCATTTCAATTTCTTTCTGTTTTGTTCCATTTCCAATCTGTTCAATTCTATTTTCCAATTCCCCTTTTGAATTTCAAGTCCTTTTAACTTGAATGCATCACGTTTGCCCTGTTCCAGAACCGCTTCTATCTTTTATCTTTTCCAAAAATGAACTATCCCCAAACATCTTCTTCCTTGGGCAAACTTTTCAATCAAATTCTTTTTGATTGACTTGTTTCCTCATAGCATGTTTTGCGCTCAAGTCCTAAATGCTGGCTAGTTTTCATAACTCAGGCTATCTCAGCTCATCAAATTTCTCCCAAGTTTTGCCCTATGACCACTTCTGGATCGCAAACCCCATTGTGATTTAACTCTACAACACAATTTTAACTTGAACCAAACTAACAATGGTAGTACACTGTAATACGCACAAAATTTTGGTATGCCAAAATGTGCACAATGTTTACAATTTTATTTTTTTTTTTTCACACTTGTAATGGTAAATTCTGAACAAAAAGCTCAAATTTATCTCCATTCAATTCCCGGAAATAAATGAGCCTTGTGCACAAATGATCTAAATTATATATAATAAACAGTTTTAAATGATCTTTACTTGATTTGGTTCAAGAATTTGGTATGTTCAAACAAAATTACATCTACACCATTAGAAGATTACTATGTTACTAGTGTCCTGTGGTTTGAACGTTGCAGTTCAACGATGATATGGTCCTCTCCAGCGAAGACTCCAAAATGACGCGCAAACAATTTTCATACAAACTCCTCGGTATTATAATTCCAAGGGAATCTTCTCAGTCCTGAGGGAAATCTTGTACCAGCAGTTCAAGAGCGACCAAGGATAATTAAGTCCCTCGACTATAATAAATCCACCAGTCCCCAATATATCACCACGATTTCTATCTGTCCACAATTTGTAATCCTATTTTGATCCCAGCCGTTCTGCCTTCAAGACGACATGTAGAATAATTACAGGCACTCTGCTCACCATGGAATTGAACATATAATAAATCCGGGTCACTGTGTGTGAATCATAAAATCTAACCATAATCGTAGATTTAACTAGCTATCCATACTGTCTAGCTGATTGCAACTGCTGACGGGCGAGACTTATCTCTTCAATTCTCCTATATAACTACTGACCTTCACAAAAAGCCCAGTTCTAAAAATGACATTACATCATTCTATGCATACATACCTTGGCAAACCATCAAAATAAGCTATTCCACAATCTACATTACAACATCATTTCATAAATACCTTTGTGGGGGAAATTCCTAGGTTCTGCCGATCTTTTGATCTCAAAAGCATAAACAAGTTTCTAAGGTTGTACATCTTGGGGAATTTCCCCACTTCCCTTATTATGCACTCTAACGTGCAATGCAAAACAAACTAAGGGTCTCCCCTTTCTCGGATCTTTTATAGTAAACAAAATACTTTTCGCCGATGAGAAATCTCTTCTCACATAAAATTTGAGAAATAATATTTTAAAAGTTTAAAATCAGAAAAATGGAGGCCCTATACCCGTTAGTTAGTTAATTACTTAAACCAAAGTTGTAATAACTTCCGTTTTGTCCCCATAAACTTGGGTGGCCGGATACACCTCATACTCAGCAATACTGATGTGTGCGCATAAACAAAATAACGGTGTTAGGATCACATCCGACTGCACCTTTAAAGTATCTGAATACAACACAACATCAAATTACAGAAACAAATTGTCAAATAGTAATTTTTTGCCTATTTTTTTTGCCTCAATTCACTGGCACGTAATATTCCTACTTGCTATTGTTAACAAATACATTAGTGACCTCTTTTTGACATTTTTGAGTCACAGTATTTGAGAACTCACTTACGACAACATGTTTGAGTGAGCATTAAGAAGCACAATGATCATTTTCTAGTGTAACCCCTACATAGGTATAATTTCAGTATGGTAAATTAGAACATAATGAAGATTATTTTGCTTTTCGTCCAATTATATTTGGTTTGAATCCACTTAATAATCACAGCATGTTCACTTCATACGTTTACGACTCGTTGCTATTAATTATTGTATTTTTATATGTATTGCATTATAGGTGTAGCCTTAAATTCTAAACATTGAGTAAGCACAACAAAAACATTTAAGTAAAAATAAATAACCTGACCCCGGTTATATTTACTCGTTTCTCATAAACATGTACATATTATCAACTTTATACAAATGTTCGTTTTACGTCCATGACATTTAGTGATATTAATCATCTCGTATTACTTATATTGATATTATTGATGTTATTTTTAAATATACAACAAATATTAAGTAAACTCAACATAAGCACTTAATTAAGTTATATCAACTAGTAATATGCAAGTATTCTGTACTTAATTCTTGTCCTTGTTACTATTACTTAATATTTATAATATCTTGTGTCAGTTTGACTCCAAAAATTAGGTAACATTCACTTCACATCATTTTAAGTTTCAGCCACGTACGCAGTAAACGTAAAATCAACAAACACTTTTATGTTATACAAAATTGTAATTTTGAGTATCATTAACTTCACGTACAGATCTTTTTGTGAGTGTAGCACTTCCAATATGGCAGAATGAACATATTTAAGATTTTGACAAAATGGGTCAAAGGTCACATAGGGGTCAGTGGAGGTTAACTTGCAACTCTGCCTGATAAGGCTGAGTTGTGACGAAGTATGAACTTATTTTTTTACTGCGTTGCCGAGAAATGACCAATTGTTAACCTTAGTTTACAGCTACAGCCCACAGCCTATACAGCCACGGCCTACAGCTAGCCAGACTGGAAAAAGCTACAGCTATGTGTCTTCCCGCTGCTATAGCAGGCGACACAAAAACTGCCTAAAAAGTCCCATATAGTCCCCGCTGCACCCCAACCCACTTTGTTATATACACTGTTGAAACTGGCAAATTTCTGCTGGAAGTTCACTCTTTGATAAAAAACGGGGAGAAGTTGGTAATAAACACCCCAAATAAGCTGTTGTAAATTGGAAAGGGCTTTTTTCACTTTTTTGATGTGCCGTGAAAAACTGGGGCAAACATTTTGGGTTGTCAACTGGTGGCGCACACAATTTGGAAAATCCGCACCTCACACGCAAAATATCCTGCGTACATCCCTGATTACAGGCAACTGAATTGGTGTTTAATTAGTGTACAGCTTCATCCAACTGGCATTAACTGCCATCTTGAGAAGTTTTCCAACGTTGGAAAGAATGTAGGTTCCATTGTGTTTACTCTTTCAATTACGTAAGGTCCAAGCCATGGATCCTCTTTCTTGCCGCCCTTTCTGTCAGAACACTTGTTGTTTTTCTTCAGGACCCGAGTCTCAACTGCACATATCTGAAAGAAAAATGTATGTCTGGTTTTATAAAATAAGATCTGTCACGTCAATATTTTTTAATTAAGTTGTATTAAGATGTATCAAAGAATTCAACGAGTTAACTGATATTTTTACGATTTTACGAAGCAATTATTTTAATTTGGTATTTCGATTTTAACAACGAACGCTTCTTCGACGGACACTTCCGAGCCATCACCATGATCAGACCTGGGAAGAAAATAAGACTGCTGTTAGGCCCTTCACACGTGTTTCACGAGTTGTTTTTACTCACGTTAAAGCATTTGTTGAGCCAGAGAAAACCCCTTTATCTGTTGCTGCACTGGACGCTTGTCAAAGTTTGTCAAAATCTTTCTTCTGTCTGACTCGTGCTTTTTTATGTTGTCAAGAGCATTCTTCTATACTATACGCATCCTTATCACTCACTGATCCGCTGAGGTGTCAAGTTCTTCTTCCCCACTTCTGTCACTTTCTGTTTGACTGTTCTCTATATTCTTATGGATTATGGGTACTCTGTACATGAACACAACATGATTGCAAAATATTAATCATTTCTTTTATACAGACTTGCCATTCAATATGGAATATCTTTGTTCTGGCAGTTTGGCCAGAAATGTTTTGAACAGAACAGAATACTCTTTCCAAAGTACCTGTACAAGTAGTATGTTTTTCGTCAAACCAACAATACTATAAAAATAAATATGCCAAAGATATATTAGACAACTGCCTAATCTCCATTATTAACTTGTGTCATTGCAGCTATGCTCCACTTAAGTCTTACTATTTACATTCTACAAAATCCAGCTGCCGATGCCATCTCGGAGAGTTTTTAAGAAGATATTGTTCTGCATGTTGGAATACCTTTGGCCATTATGCCTAACATAGTCCGCGTAGATTCCTTTTTTTACCTCAAAGAAAGTTTCTCGTCTTAATTTAGCCATGTCTCATCTCTAGCGATTCACATCAGTACCTGTACAAAAACCTGCATTGGAAGCAATGCATTGTGGGAAGCTATTGATATCTTCTCTTGGTTGGACTACGCCAACTGAATAGTTTTCATAGTTTTTGAGTGCAAAGAGTTTACAATGTTATATCTTGAAGCATCTTGTCTTTTTACTGGTGATGCTACGGAAAGCTCTACAAGTAATTAGTGAAATTAATGAATGATTAAACTATTGGTGTTGGTTATATCGTAATATTTGATGTTGTGGAACATGGCAATAACTCTTTGTGGTATTTTATCAGCATAAATGAAACGTTGATTAATATATTCAACATAGTGCAACAATTCATCTTAGTTGTAATAGATTTCCAGCCTATTTGGATTGGCCAGGATAGGAACACTCCTCAAATTCTTTGAAGGTATTTGAAACTTTATAACTGGAAAGGTTTTTTTTCACTCTCCAGAAACCGTTGAAGCCACCGAAAGCGCCACTGATATTGCTGCTGACACTTCAGAAAGTTCCACAGCGTCAGGTATTGTTTGAATCAAACATGGAGCATGGTAGTAATACTTAAATGAATGTCATTGTGTTCAATGGTCATGTAAAGTTTATAAGCGACATCATGAATTTCAGCTGATAGAGAGTAGGACTTAAAAGGGTACCACCCGATCCTTTGCCTCGACCCCATCAAACCTGAGATTTCGGTGTCATTGAAAGCTTTGTATTTTTATCATTTTGATATGCAAAATCTTCTGGCTGAACTCTATTACATTATAATGTGATGAGCATTAATATGGCTTGTTTACGGGTACCGAAAAATATCTGTACAGTAACCTATGGACTATTGTAATACACATAATTACTACTCGCATTAAAGAAACACTGGTACATTTGAAAAAAAAATAGTGCGCCCTTTAGAGTTTTCAAAATTAAGATTTTTACATGGTTATAAAGCTTTTATATACAGAGTGTGCCAAAAAATGCAATCCTCGCAGTTGGTGCTATAATTTCACAATTACTGAGAATTATTCAAATTTTATAACAGATTCTGAATGACGAACTGGTTTCGTATATCCTGTCCAATTTTTGTCCGATACGGTTCACTAGTTTTGAAAACAAAGGCTATTTTGTAACTACCTGTCTTATTACCCCATTCCAAGTTTGCCTTAGATCGTTGAAGCAGGTTCACCTTCAAAAGTTGAATAAAATGTCTTTGAACTACAAAAATCTCCTTGTACTGATAAATTATTTTAAAAAAAATCATTTTTGTTTTATCCATGGTCTTTAATCGTCTCTATAGTAGTTTCCTTTACTCATATTTAGAATAGTAACTTAACGACTCGGCCAAACTTAAATGTTTTATCTACAGTGTGTCTGACAAATCCGCGTGAATATTGCAAATTGCAGGGATTAAATACGAAATGAATGGAAATGGTTGGAACTATAATTTCAAAATTATTTTAAAAATGTTGAAAAGTTGCGAGATATTTGTAAGGCCTATCCTTTTTTCTACTACTGTTCAAATTTCATCTGATGTGCTTAACTGATTTTTAAAACAAAGGCGAGTACGTAAATACAATTTAAGTCGCTCCAAGTTTGATTGATGAATACACAATCAAGGCACTCTAAAGAACGTAGGTACTAGTCTTTATTTCTCTTCTCCTGTCTCTTTCTTTATCCTTATAGTTTGGTTCAATTAACCCAGTATAACCTTGTAAACTAAATATTAAACATTTAAAGACAGGTGGCCGTATTCTCAAATGATGTTTAAAATAAACGGTGGTTAGGCCTAAACTGTTGTTAGCTAGACGCACAGTTTAAAAAACAGCAGGTTAAATATTTTAACAAGTCGTTTAGCTAACCACGGTATTTAAACGCCGTAAATATCATCCACCGAACTGTGACTTATCTTCGCCTATAATATTACGTGCGCGTGAACAATTTATATGTCAGATAGTGCCTTCCGTAGTTGTAATGCTATGCAGGAAGCCCACGGATAAATTTCAAGAATGTCGCGTTATGCAAGGAGCTTTAGAATTTGTTCAGTGATGAGGACAAAACCGCGGGCCTATTTAAAACTGTTGTATGTCGCTGTGCCGCACTTGCTACATAATTCAATACTATAACAGATACACACGAGCATAATGAGAAAATGAAAGATAAGAGAAATAAAGGAGACAACTGGACTAACCACTAGTATCCCATATAGCTGAAAATATCTGACATTTGAGGAAAGCGTGAAGTTAAATACGCCTTAAACTACCCCCGGACCAAGTCTAAATTTAACAACGTTTTAGACATGTTTAACGATGTTCGGCTAAAATTTAAATAGCTTTGAGAATTGCGTTTATTTTAGCGGGCGTTTAAATTGCGATTTAACCAGTGGTTAGCGTTAAACATAGTTTGAGAACACTGGCCAACATGTCTTTGACAAATACGGGAAATGTTCTCTGTTCACAATGACATCTGACTCTGACCACTGGCCTCTAAATCTACCACTCCATGCTGCTCAACCGAATCACTCTCACTAGTTCCCATTCTCAGACGGAAACAGATGGATTTCGCAAATGCAGATCAACACTACCTCAGATCTTTTGCCCTCAAGAGGATCATAGAAGAGTTGCACTATGGTGCCAGTATGGTGTCCCAGATGAGACTGTCAATGCAATTGCATCATGTATGGTAACCCTATAGCTTTGTGGCAGACCATGGATTGGGCACAAAGGAGTTTCCTAACACTACTGGACTCCTCCATCCTCCAAGGAGATACTCTTGCCACCCTATCTCTTTTGTAGTCGTGGTTGATTACATCCTTTTGATTAGTCTTGACATCATGAACGACAAATACTCAACCATCAAACCCACGCGTTCTAGACTTCACCAAAGCCTTATCTCACAGACCGTGAATGAGCAGATGATCTAGCTCTACAGCTGATCTGATATGTGGTGCACAAGATCTACTACATCACTTGAGAATGCCTCAGACAAAGTCAGCCTACATCTAATGCCAACAAAGACGAATATATGACTGTCATGGAAGATTATCACACCTATCTTCAAACAAATGGTCGCACTCAAGAGGCAAGGACTTCAAGTTCTAGGTCGCTATGTTGCCGATAGCAAGAAGACTTCCTGTCACGCAAAGGACTAGCTTGGAATGCCCGGCAATAAACTACAACCACTTATGGCAATCTGTATCTCCAATTCCAAACAAGCTGAAATTCTTTAGAGCCTGTGTAGAGGAGTATCTTGTTATATTGCTCGGAGACCTGGACCATGAAGAAAGAGCTGCAGGAAAGGCTGTATGGCACCTACAACCAATCCTTCTTATGCGAGTACCAACATATCCTGCGTTGAGCAAACGACCAAAGCACAGATATAAGGAGATATCCCTCCAATTCATTTTCTGTTGCCCAACTCCGTGCACGATTTGCCGGTCACTGTCATCGTGCGATTTGATTCAAGTAGTCTCATAATGTCACATGTTGGAAGTTAACCATGCCAAAACAGGGGTCGTCGCCCCTTTAACTACATTTAACTACATTGATGTGATGGGTCGAGAGATCCAGCAGTATTCATCTGACATCCCCAACTTATGACAAACAGGGACATTGGCGCTACAATGGTGAACACATCTCGGCTGCGCGGCCGTTAGATCGATCGATAGATAGATAGACTTGTGTTTGACGTAACTCAAGTTTGATTTTCATGGATTAATTTGTGTTGTTTGTTGTTTTCTATCACATGATCCTATTATAACTAGGAACGTCTTCAACCTCCATTCCTACCACTTTCCATTATTTGTATTAATCCTCCGCTGCATTTGCAAGATTCACGCGGATTTATCAGACACCTGAAGATAAACAGTCACCAGTCCAGAAGAAAGCGTACAAGTACGTATACGTACGTCATAATTTCCCACAGTTCAATGCAACTTTTTAAGAAATTATTAGGTTTAACATTTTCACCCGGGGCAGGGTTATTTTGATACATTTCTGAATTTGTAATCTTCACTACTAGAGGTGTAAAGCTATCATCAAAATTAATGTGCGGATTCTGATATCTTTTTTGCTCAATAAAAATATGAATTAATAAGAAAATTGATATGACGTCCAGCATCATTTTTGTCAATAATAAATTTTCGACACATGAAATCAAAATGTTGACACATAGAATTTGTTTATAATGGTGTTTAGCATCAGTTCTGAAAATGTTTATCCTTTCTCATCTCAAAACTAGAATCCCGAGAGGATTTTGTAAACTTCTTTTGTATTTCTTTATAATTTGGTGACGTATGCACGTACTTGTACGTATACGTACAAGGACGCTATCGTCTGCACTGTTTAAGTTTGGCCAAGTTACTATTCTAAATATGAGTAGAGGAAAATACTGCACAGACGATAAAAGACTGTGGATAAAACAATAACGACAAATATTTTAGTAATTTATTTTTAAAAACAAGAGACAGGATTAGTACCAAGAGATTTTTTTGTAGTTAAGACATTTTATTCAACTTTTCAAGGTGAACCTGCTTCAACGATCTAAGGCAAGCTTGGAATGGAGTTATTGGACAGCGGGTTACATAATAGCCTTTGTTTTCAAAACAAGTGAACCTTATCAGACAAAAATGATGTACGAAACTAGTTCGTGATTCAGAATCTGTTACAAAATTTGAGTAATTCTCAGTAATTTTGAAATTATAGCACCAACTGTGAGGATTGCATTTATTTTGGGATACTCTGTACATTAGCCCTCACCTGAAATTATGAAGCCCAAATCAGCGCGCTTATGGGTAAACAGAAATATTTTATGATTAATGTCGCCAAGCAGACGACGCGGAAATGGCGTGTAACATAAGAAAACACAGGCCAGAGTTGCTTCTCATGGCATGCATTTTGTTTGACCGGTTTGTGACCTTTGTGGTTTTAATATCAATGAGTACGTGTCTATGACCTTCATGTAATAGCCTACAAATTACCTGGATGTCTTTAGCTTCTTAACAATGTCCCTATCTGCTTTTGGGTATGTTATATTAATGTGTAAAATATATCTCTATTATGCGAGCAAATTGAAGAAATTCATATTTTCTGAAAATGTGCCAGTGCCGCTTTAAAATGATTTATCGGGTTCAATGCAAGTGTGTATATAATTAAGGTATGTTGGTGATGGCCTCCCCTTTGAAACACATAAAATCATATGTTGTAAGCGGATGGGGCACCTTCAACGCAAAGTTCGTAACGTGGAGTATAAACGCCAAATTGAAAAGCACGTTAAGTATTATATTAGATTGACAGTTAGAAAACTGAAGGCTTCAAAATTGGTTATTCTGGATAAGCCTTCAGAATGGAAGGCCACTGTCGACCTTTAATTACAAATACACACGTTCTGGCTTTACAAGTTGGGTTCTTTGTTATTAAGAGGGCAAAATAAAACGAAACAATGCTGAAGATAGTCGGGAACTGTAGCAACGCAAACCAGTAAAAACAATGAGCCCGTTGCACTAAAACGTGTGATTTTTAGCGAAACAATACTTAGAGACAGGAGCAATGCAAATTGTCTGCCTATTTCCCTAAAATAAATTGTGATTTTTAGGGAAACAGTGCTACGAGATCGGGAGGAACACTAGCAATGCAAACTTACGGGTTGTTTTACTACTGTTAAAGCATTCGTTGAATCAGAGAAGATGTCAAACACTCCCTTAATCTATTGCTGCATCCGCGTCACGCTTCTAAGAGATTTTGGCCCGAAATTATGCTCCAGGACCAGCTGCTCCAGGACCATATGCTCCTGGAGCAGTGGTCCTGGAGCAGCTGGTCCTGGAGCATATGGTCCTGGAGCATAAATAATCTGGAAAAATATTCTAAGTCAAATATGCTCCAGGAGCATATTTGAATACGCAAATGGTCCAGGAGCATATGGCAAATATGCTCCTGGAGCAGTGGAGAAATATTCTAAGTCAAATACTGCTCATGAACTGAGACATTGGTATGGACTGATTTCAATAACCGACTCTTTGAACAATGGTAATTTTATTTGTTGAAGACACTTTAATATAATTATTTTACACAATAGACCGTTTTATTCAAACTGATATGTTTTTGTCAATAAGAAATCAATACCCACTGAAATTGCATATGATAATTGTCTTAAGTTATGGTATACGTCGCTGTTATTGTCTTAAGTTATAGTATACGCCGGTGTCAGCCTCTCCCCATTGTATGGCTAAAAGTGGCCAAACAGAATTTTTAGATTTCACCGCACAATTGACAAACTTTTGAACGACACCAAGTAAAAATCTTCTGATACCTTATTTATTCAACTACCAAAGCAAACATTTAAGCAAAAAATGTCTAACCTTTAAAGAAAAAAGTATTTTCTGAATGTAGGTTTTTTGACTCGCTCAGTATAAATGCCAAAATGTATTCATATTTATGGAGGAAATAAAATGGATAAGTATTTGACCACATACTCACTATTTTTCAAACCAAGTGGTTATCCTGTCGATGCATGAAGTGTTGTAGGCAAATACGCATTCGCATAGAAGCTCATCCCAATTGTCCTCTTTGTTTCGTCTGCAAGAATTGCAGAAGGCACATAGGAATTACTCTGGTCGTATGTCTGTGTGTCTGTGTATCTCTCTTTCTCTTTCTCTCTCTCTCTCTCTCTGTGTGTGTGTGTCTGTGGTCAAAATGTTAACCCTTAATATATCGCATGCCGTATGAGTTCCGTAAGGGCTACGATGATGTAACTTGGTGGAAAGGAGGGGCCGGGGTGGGGTGACTTGTTGGGGACCTCATGTGATCTTGGTGACCTCATGTGACCTTTGGCCCCCTTCACAAACTGCGACGGCAGACGAGACTCGCGGTCCGGGGACCGCGAAGTATTTTTCTTCATTTTGCAGTTTCAACAGTAATGTTGTTTCTCGAATGTTTGGTTGTATTGCTCTGACAAAATACAAAAATATCATGTTATCACCACTAGATACCACATGGGCGAATGAGGTAGGGTTATGATATTCTGTAAGGAAATGATTCATTGAAACTTCTTCTTTTGGACACTTAAGTGTTAATACACATAATATAAATTGCAGTGGTGATTTAAAGATCTATGTATTTAAAGGCACTATCAGTGATTTGCCAAATTAGAAAATCGAAAAAATCATCAAAAATCAGATTTTTGCATATCTGTAACATGTATAGCTATCGTAACATACCCTGCAAGTGATAAGACTGAATGAAGCAACCTAATAAAGACAAAGTCGGATATATTTCTGTGCGTACGGACACTTACTACAACACGTAATTGAATGGAGATTCCTATCTTTGAACACTGCGGCTTTTTGTGTCACTTTTTATTTGAAAAAATAATTTATACAGACTTATCCTTCATTTGTTTACACTACTCCGGCAAATTAAATATTTTTCACTCTTTTGGGTGGATTTGATTATATTATGAGAAAGAGAGCTAAATGTTGTATGGTAGTTTTACTTACCAGTGAGCCCATTACATGATGGTATGTCGATGTCCTCCTGTGACTTATTTGTACAATATTAGTGATTTCTTCAACGATTGAGTTATTAAACTCTCTGCCTTGGTCGGATAACAGTTTCTTCGGAAACCCAAAGCTTAAAAGCAATATTAGAGTATTACACGTTTTAAGAAAACATATGAGTACATTACTAACATCCGAATTTCTGATATTACAATCTAAGAAAATTGTGATCATTGAATTTGTAGGAACTGATTGCAATACCAATGCTATGTAGTCCACTGATCTCTACACACTGGATAGGCTATCGCCGCTCGAACGTGAGGAAACCGGAAATTGCACGGCGGCCATTTTGCTCTACGCAAGAAACGATCTCTCACAGTACAAAGGAATACGGAAACTACGGAAAAGGGACAGAATTAGGCGATCAATTGCGCGTGTGTCAACTTTTGAAAATTATTGGTGTGACTTTATCGTATGGGCGGGTATTTTCGAACAAAATGTGATTTAAAATGTACAAAAAAATCTTTAAAATGCCCTAATTAAGTCAGGTTTTCAGCGCAAAGACAGTAATTCACGCAGTAAGTGCTTTGACTATTCACAGATATATTAGCTATTTTTAATCCCCTTGTCTACCTTACAAAAAAAACTTTCTGGTACCAAATTATTTAATGTAATTGTCAATTGAGCCCACATTTGCCATGTTATACGCTCCCAAAGTGATGGATGGGGGAGGGGGGGCACCCCTTTGAAAGAGAAGTATAGCAGCATAATATAGTACGATGCAGGAATACCGCATACACTTAATTTTAGTACCAATGGATAGCCTATCATCCTACTCTTTTCATTGATATCAAAATGAGTACCAACATGCCCAGCATTACTTCAAAATGACGTCATAAAGTTCGCATGTCAGCAAATAGGGGAAAATTCAAGTTTTACCAAAAAACATGAAAAAAAGTTAGGAGTATCCAATTTTCATGCGGTTTAGGCTTTACATGATGGGAAATGATTCAGTAAAATTGCAAAATATCAATTTTCCACCCTATATATATATAACTCTATATCATGTATTTCCATACTTTCCTTACCTTATGACATCATAGTGGGAATTTTGGTACTTAGTTTGATACCATGCAATGGAAGGAAGAAACGCTAAGCTATTTATTCTGTGGTACCAAATTTATAAGAATCTGAAGGAAAATCACAGGGGGTGGTAACCCCTCCCCCTACCACAACACCCCACCCCACCCCATGGATGGCTCAGGTAGACGATAAATTTTCCCCCATATGTTTATATTTTAGGTGTGATACAAAACAGGTAAGCATTTCTTTTATTTCTGGAAATGACCTCATATTCTCTTTTAAAAAATATTGGTTAAAGGTGGTTGTTCCGATTTATGTGTATTGTGTTCTCTACTTGATATGAGAGCCTGGCGCGTGCACATACACCCCATCAAGTACCGTGGGAAACAAACTTGGGGTTTTGATGGTAGACGCAATAATGCATGTTGCAAAGCCCTATTCAATACTGTGCTATTAAAAGTGGTTAACCACTAAAACGGCGGTTTTTTGTTTATATCTTGGGAATGAAATGGATTCGAGGGCTCAAATTTCAGGACGACAATGAGAAAAATACGGCCTTTCATCTGATATCAAAATCGATACTACTTCCGGGTAAATCAGGGGGGTCCCAAAGACGATCGGAACACGCACCTTTAAGTTATTTTGGAATAAAATTCGGGGGGTTCTTGAATTTTGGTCGGGCACCAATGCTCTTACCAAAAAAGAGGTACTAGCTGCAAATACGGACTACCTCTAGGGGTATCAAATTCACAATAATCAAGTTCTAGTCCCGCTATAGGGTATCAAATTCAGTTGTGATTGTGACTGGTTCAATGATACACATAGGAAAATTTAACCTAAACATATCAGCAAAATAACCCTGAGTGTGTATTTTTTCTTGCAGCCTAGCACAAGTGTAATTTTTCTTGTATATTGGGCCAATTGGCTATTCTAAAGGTATTTGTTCACGTATTGAGAACAAGTCCCGCAAGGGCGGGGTATGATATTACTAAAAATTGGTCCCCTTATTAAAGGGTATATTTTCACTAAAAAATAGTATAATTTTACCAAAAACTGGTCCCGCTATGGGTTTATTTGCACTGAAAATTGGTCCCATTAGAGGTCAGTTTCAGAACCCCTGAGATGAGCATAGGGTACCCAACAAACCCCTAAGACCCCCCCCCCACACACACAAAAAAAATCTCGCTTTAAAGAAAAGATAATGCACTGCAGCCTATGGGGACAGTATACTGCAAAAAATCATTGTATAAATCAACTTGGAAATTAAAAACCGGGATTAAAAATTCGACGGAACTGAAATGTTGGTCCTTGACCTTGGGCACTGACATGTGACTGTCAAAATCACAAGTTATCCATTTCTACATGTATCCAGCGAAAATACTCATGAATTTTATAGTGAACTAGAAGTATTAGTGGAGTTATTATCGCATTTTAGTCTTAGACCACGGAACTATAGTCCAGTGCAAGTGCATACAGTATTATGTACAGCGTATAGGCTATTTACGTGTACCCACCAGTATCATCACTAAATCGGTCGCAAAATAGCCTGGAATACATTCGTTTACTTCTACTCACAGTTAAATTTCAGGCAAAACGGGCAACATACTCCATAGAAATTAAAACGGTTTGGTATTTTTTAGATATTGACACGGAAAGTACTGCTATAAAGGTATCCATGTATACTCATCCCATAGAAACCCGTGCAACCAAGTGAATGTTTTGCGTAGAGCAAAATGGACGCTGTGCAACTTCCGGTATCTTCACCGGTTCGCTATTCAATCGCGTGGAGATTGCCTATCCAGTGTGTGGAGATCAGTGTATGTATAGTCACTTATCCATTCCATTCCTTGACAGCAATGTCGAAGTACTTAGCCCATAAACAAGTCGTACAGAACTCGGGCAACGCCAACCCCACTCTTTGATGTCAATGACTTCGCCCAGTGCCATGTTCGTGTAATAACGCGTATTGGTACATAAACCACTAGAGCATTATTTTGGAGTGGTCTTTCTTTGTTTTCGCGTAAAATTATATTCGCGAATGCACGCTTACCTCAAATATGAATATGCATGCGTGCATTATGACCCGATTTGAATATGCATGCGTGCATTATGACACGATTTAAATATGCATGCGTGCATTATGACACGATTTAAATATGCATGCGTGCATTATCATGGGGTGCATTATCAAGCGTGCATTATTAAACAATAGAATTTAATAATGCACGCCAGCTTTTACTTTCCCCTCGAGTGAAAGCACTTGAACAGTTCACTTGCCATGGTAATGCAATAATACCTAGGCCAGAACGTTCATTACCACAACCTCCCAGGTTACGTGGCTTTACGAACGGGGTAAGAATCAGATTGACACTCACTACAGAGTCTATACCTTAAAATAGAAATCTTATTTCTATGGTGTTAAAAAACAAGCAAACTTTAACGGCAGTAAGTCCTATAATTGTCTATTTTAAAATCTGCGGTGTTAATAACCTCGATTTGACCTATACAAATAGATGCAATACATCAAGAACTTAATGAATAATTATCGGCATGCAAATCGACTGCGCTTATTCATCCAAATCCGATTGGTGAAGTAAGTATTGACTAATGCGTAATCGCTACGTTCAATTGTAATCAGGCAATTATGTCAAAAGCTAACCTATTGTTCAGCTGGTAACTCATCGAAATTTCAATCAATACTACATTGTATAACTTTTCACACCTTCTCTCCCAATGCTTGCTGCTTTATGCAAGTCAACCCAGTGTTGTGGAGAGTTCGTAGAACTACGATATTTGTCACAATTGGATTGCTTTTTAAAAACTAATTTGGAACACCCTGTACTATACTTTACTAATTTGATTCACCCTGTAATATACTTTACTATTTGCACCCTGTATAATGTGGTTGCTAGAAACAATGTCTGTGTGACCATGTGGAAGTGTCATCAATAGGTTTGCTATATAGATAGGAAGGCAAAACGTTACGTCATCTTTAGAAATTCATGTCTCGCATGTTTGCCGACCACAAAGAAAACATGAGTACCAACCAAGAGAAAGAAGGGCTGGGCCTCGCTTTTCCACATGACTGTGGGTTGCCCCGCTTGCATAATCCACTAATCGGTTAGGATACAAAGTGATGTATGTGTTGAGTGGAAGGTGAATAATAGTGTACCCTGATCATTGTGCTCAGGTACTCACTCGCTTAGGTGATTAGGCGCGCTTCGGTGAAAAGATGTATTCATTGAGGCGGTTTATTTAAATCAAGACGACTGACGTGTCATTTCATTCGTTGTGTGGCCATGGGTAGGACAAAATTTAACCACCCAATAGCACCCAACATCCAACAACTGATATTTTGCCGGATTGTTTGTATCGAATTGACATTATGTGTGTATACAAGCACCCAAACTTATAATAATTCCGTGCAATATTCAAAATGTCAGCGCCCAGCACGGACGACTGGTTTTGAATGGGCTTCACCCCCTTGGTGTTCATTGTTAAAGTTCAGCCAGGTGTTTAGAGGGATTTGTAAAGGGGAGGAATTCTGTTTGTGCAGAGATAATGCCACAGAATTAGCTGGGGAGAGTAGCATTCAGTACAATAAATTCCTTACCTATTCATATGCATAATTAGCTTTGGGTGTGATACTCTGGGGAAACTGAATAGTTTCTCACTTGCAATTTGGTAACCATGTGAGGAGGACGCAGTACTAAAACTTTACCAAAATCTTAGAGATAGCTTTAGCGGCAAGCCTAGGTGATGCATTGTGTATGGGATGGGAAGCAGAGTTCCTTCTACCTATATGGCACCCATTTGGGGAAACCAGGCTTTTCTTTTCTTTTTGTCTGCGAGACGTGTGAGCCAGAGACTCAAGCTGTAGCTCTACTGGCGGTGGAGGCCGCAAAGTTTTGCAAGTCCATTTACATGGAAGCCCAAGTAAGTTGAATATTTTGCTCTTAAATTTACGATAACAAGGTTAATGTTAACTGAGTAATGGGTCAACAAAAGAATGCTGAAACTGGTTAATTTAACTGAACAGGGGAGAAGTTGATTATTTATTGGATTAGTATATTGGGGGTAAATTCCAATTCACTTTACAAGTAGTGCATCATAGCTTGATTGTAATGTGCTTTCAATGTTAACGTTTTCTATTTAAAATGGGAATAGTTTGGTTTGGAAAAATGTTTAATGGGGATGTTAAATTTTGTTGGGTGGTTAAAGTAAATTGAAGCATAAATAAGCTTTTGGCACAATTTTATAATGGGTTTATATTTCATAATTTTCAGTGCGTGTGCATTGGGAACTGGTGAGGATGCCAAATACAACTTTTTGCAGTTTATGCAGCGGGAAACTGGAGTGAGGGAGAAGCCGGACTTTTGTCAAGAACTTTATTTCTGCATCTACATTGTTACTTTCAACTTTTATCTACAAAGCATTTTATGTGTATCAGGTGACTGTAAGATATAATTTGATAGCCAGAAGGGTCAGCTTTCAAATGAATTCTAAACATGGCAATCATGTACTTCAACTATAGAGACTGTTACGTCACGAACTTGAACTGAAACTGTGGCAGTTAGTACATGATAACTCGATCTCGGCGTGTTAACAATAACAATTTGGAGTTGTCATATTTTAAATTTATTCTGCGTAAGGCAATTTGGGTATGAAATCAAATCAATTCAAGCTACAACTCTACCTCCCCATGTAAATGTAACTTTAAGTATAGTTAAAATGAATTACTGGGTTGCAACCTATAAATGTTTGATCTAAGTTAAATTCTATAAGATTAAATTAATAATTTCATAATTTGAAATCATTTAAATTGGTGTATGTCCAAATTCATTATTGTCTGAGTATCCGCTGTTATACTGGTGGTTAATAGTTCCACTTATTTTTTTAGTTGTGACAATATTTCTAGTTATAAATTTGTAAAAGTTATCCAAAATATATCAGAAAAAGAGTTATTAACCCTAACCCGGGAGGAACTGAAGGAGTGAGGGAAGAGGGGAACAAGAAAAGCTGGAAAATTCGGGTGTGATTCGAACCCAGGGCCCTTCGGGCCCCAGCCCCAAGACTCGGGATAGCACGCTCCGGCGGTGTCGCTGGCCCGGCCAGCGATTTCGTGCCCATATGAGTCTTGGTTTTATGACGTCATCGCTACTTTCTGGACTTAGTGCATTTTTCTCAATTAACACAGTGAGTTTTGGTGAGACTTGGTTGTGCTAGGGTTAATATTGTATTTATGTTTTGATGGTGTATAAAATAATGCTCATGTGGTTTATGACATTAATAAAATAATATATGGATAAGCGGGGCCACTGTGAGCACTCGCGCTAAAGCGCTCGTGCTCACAGTGGCCCCGCTAATGCATATGTTAATTTATTAATTCCTCCAAGCATGCAATTATATCCCCGAATGCACTCCACTAATGCCTTATCCTATACATATGTATTGTTTCTAGTGGTAGTACTAACGAGGTGCGCAACTTGTTAATTTCACATTTTAATTGTGATAACATTACAAACAATGTTGCAATTTTTTGAGGTCACGACATTATTTTACTAATTTTCTTGTACTATTTTGTTGTGAGATGCATTGGTTACATAGAATTTACTGACGATCTTATAATCCGTCGATGTTATAATCCTATTCATCTATTGTATCACCAGATAATGGAATCCTGATTGAACCATCAACAAGATTTAACCAAAGTTAAAGTCACTTAAATGAATAAAATGCCATCTCAATTTATTTTCTGAATATCAGTGATCAAGGGACATACACGATGCTCCAGTGACCATGTTGACTCAAGTAAATAATACGCGTAATCAAAGTCCTTTCTCTCTTTGATCCCATGGAGTATTATAAAATACCTGGGTACGAGCAAGTGAGGGCTTCTGAAAATGAAACTCAAAACTTAATGTAGGGGAAATTTTCCCAAACAGGGCTATGACGCGCGTTCCAAATAGTACAGCTTTAGTGACATTGTGTTTTAGTTTATTCAAGGAGGCATAACGCCTCCCTTAGTTTATTGTGCTTGTTATTCTTGTTGTTTTGGTAACATAGTTTACTGGTATTTTTTCACGTTACGCTTGCTAAATTTCCAATTCCAGAATCCCAATGCTTCTATGAGTCCCTCGGGCAAGATTATCGTGGGCATGTATCGGTCACCGAAAGCGGAACGCCGTGCTTGAAATGGACATCTGAAATATCTCGAGAACTGGGGTTTGAGTCGTTTTTCTATCCTGATGCAGGGCTAGGTGATCACAATTTTTGTCGTAATCCGGACGATGCTGAGAATGGCCCATGGTGTTTCATTGAGAATCCAGAAAAACACTGGGAATACTGTACTTGTTCTCGTAAAGGTTGGTTTTGAAGATTTAAAAAAACAAAGATAACAAGATAACAAAGATAAAGAAAAAATCTTCTTACACCCTGGCTCTCTGATGATTGTTGTATGACAATATTTCAAAATTGAAGGCGCCGCAGTCCGCACGAAGTTATATTACATAATGAATGACAAATAAATTATTAACGCGTTTTGTAATGTTACAAGAACAGCTGCCCGTATGTAGTGCGTAACTTTACCCAATAAGGCAAATCCGCTGGCCCAACAAAAAACTATTACATCAAAGATTAATTTTTTTGGCCAAAAAAAATAAGTTCATCTCAACTGGAGTTTTGTTACTGATTCTTTTTGGGAGTGTTCCAGCTTCATAAAATTTTAGTTGTTGTAATTTTGAGGGTTGGTTCAGGAGTTATGGCTTAATTTCTGGAGACAATTGAACAAAAAACTGTTGGGCCAGTTTAGTTTCGGCTTTACCCTGATATCAACAAAGTGCAATTGAAATCACCCTCAAGACTTCTTTAGGAAAATTAAAATAAAAAGTGGTATAAAGTGCTGCTCGTGTGATTATAACAAATTTGTAACTTTTATAATGTCCACCAAGCTAATTAAATACAGTAGCATTGGAGGGAAAGCAATTCCAAGCAGTCATGTTGTCTCAGCTTACTCCAGGTTTCAGCAGAAGGTAGCACCATTAAAAACACCCTGTTGAAAGTAACCTGAGACCTTGAACACAACCATCCTTTCCTTTATTGCTATTTGTGAAACACTGCTTCTTATCATATTCCCCGTGGGTTCTTGGAGGCGGCAGTGGGGAGGGGAATAGGGGACAGGTAAAATTGTCCCTCCACATTAGGCGTGTCCACAGATTTGTCCCTCAACAGACTTGTAGACTGTTAAATTATGCTTCAACATAAATTCCCCACTTTCCATTGACTTGTTAATTGTCCCCCCTGAGGGTGAGTCCCTCATTTCACTCACAAAATATAATTCTGGGCTTGATTTCACTGAAAAATAATATATTGATTATTTTCACTGCCATGATAATACATTCACTCGATCGGTACAATATTCTTTTGTTTGAAAAGGGTTGAATACCACAATGATGCTACACACATTATTACTAGTTTCTTGAACCTTAAAATGAAACTGGCCCAAGAGGCATTTTATCCTTTTGGTTCAACTGACCATATCTGCGAGTAGGGTCCATCAAATTGGATTGGAATAAAGCGGAGGATTAGCTTAGGATCTTTGTCTAACAAATTGAAAGTCAAAATATCTGGCAAAAATGCACAAGTTTATATTTTTTATAATTTTAGTTTGATTGTTAGAGTTTTATTGGACAGCTGTACACCATGCATGCAGTGATGCATTGTCATTGCAGTCAAATTTCAGCCCAATTGGACACATTAAAATTACCTAACTTCTTAATGACCTGTGATCTCGAAAATATTTTCAACCTGTTTGATATCACAGGACCATTTCAGTCAAAATTTCAGCTAAATATTGGAGCATGAAGTTCGCCTAAATCCTAAAATGAAGACCCTATAGCTAGGGAAAAAATAATCAGTGTTACGCTTAAACTGAAAAAAAAAAAAAGCCTCACGCTCGCGAACCAAAAAAAGTTTGTTAGAAAGAATGTCTTGAGAATCATTTCAGTCAAATTTCCGCTCAATTGGAGCATTCGAAAATTTGCCCCTTTGACCTTCAACTGACCCCTTTAAGACCTGCATTGACTTGTATGAAAATTTATAACAAGCACCTGAGCAGTGGGCTCAATCTGGCTACATGGCATATTGTAAATATGATTTTTATAAAGAGATTTAAAGTCAGCCGGGGGAAATGACCCTGTTATAGTATCCCCCAGAGGGGTGTTTTGAAGTGTCAATCCCACAATGGCCCCCCTTTTGGGGAATTTCTTTTTTTTTTTTCTTTTCACAGAGCAAAATCTAGTGCACTGTGGCATTTATTATTCATATGTCTATATGACAGGATACGTACATAATGGTTGCATACAATATATAAGAGGATGGTCCAATAATGACAAGGAAGCAGTTTGATATAAATAGACATGCATACTTGTTAAATACAAATAGTTAAATGATAATAGTGGATGAATATATCCAAACAGCCGTCATTTTAAACCAGGCATGTGTTTTTCTAATGTACAAGAGCCATACAACAGTCATTTTAAAAATACAACAAGAGGCTAAAAACAGTGAAACACTTGATCTAGTAGCATTAGAGGCGATGCAGGGGATATTACAGATGGGTTAAAAGGAATATATACTCAAATATCAGTGAGGAGTTAATATTAAGTCTGGTACAACAAACTTCAAACTTTTCAATGAGGGTCCAATTTTTACATTTCAAGCTTATTTAAACATGACCTCACATGACCTTTGACCTCAACACTTAAACGTTGACCTAATCAACAAATGAGGACCCCAAGTGCACCCATGACTCAAGTATGGTCCCGCTGAACTCCAGGTTTACAGAGGTCAATTTACATTTCCATCGCTAATAATATATAATGTACATGAGCTATTACAAACATTCCTTGTTAAAATACATATCAGAAGCTGAACATTTAAACCTTGAACTAGTAGCATTAGAGCTGGGCAAATATTCCAGATGGACAAAAGGACATGTACTCAAATATCCCAAGACAGAGTGAGAGAGGTTAATATTAAGTCCGGTACAAACCAACTCAACATTTTGACAAAAGGTCATTTTACAGTTCCACCTATCTTACAATGACCTCACATGACCCTCGACCTCAGCACGTGACCTTGACCTCATCAACAAACGAGGGATCCCACGTTGCACCCAACCGAACTTCAGCTTTTCAATTTTTTTCAAATGAGGTCAAGTTTACCTTTCCAGCTTATCCCACAACTTGACCTCAATTGACATTTGACCTAATACAGTACCTTGCGCCTATAGAAACTTGACCTCATAAACAAATGAGGGATCCAAGTTACAGCATGAGCAAGTTTGGCCCCGATTGAACTTCAGCTTTACAAGGGGGTTCAATTTTACATTTCCAGCTATCTTATCAGCTAAATCTCACATGGACCTTGGACCTCAGCACGTGACCTCTGAACCTCATCAAAAAAACAACAAATGGGGGATCCATGTTGCACAATAACTCAAGTTTGGTTCCAATTTGAACTTCAACTTTTTCAACAAAAAAAAAACAATTGAAATCTTCAGCTAGCTTACAACCTGGCCCCACATGACCCAGACGTCGCAAATGCGGACCTCCGACCCCCACAAGCAAGTGAAGGCGGTTCCCATGTTGCACCTATGGACCAATGGCTTCACCGAGCTTCCAACTTTTCAACGGAGGTCAATTTCAAAATTTACAGCCCTTTTTACAACTGGAAAAATCCAACCTTAGGCATGGACCTTTTAACTCATCAACAAATGGTAATGCCATATGCACCACGACACAAGTTCGGTTTAAATCCGTCAAAGTATGAGGATATTAAAAAGAAAATTAACCCCATTTTCACAACAACCAACAATCACAAACAACGGACAAAGCTGGATCCCACGTGTCCTTCGCCTCAGGGCAGAGACACAAAAAAAAACCCATGAAAATAATGAATTTGGTTTTTAGGGTTGACAACTTTCTTTGGATCTTGAATTAACATGCCAAACCTTCGCTACAATGCCCAAACACTCTGTCGCCAAGAGTGTGCTGGCTCCAAATAAGGCTTTTTTTTCCAGAACTCAGGCATATGGGCATAGTGTGATATAATACACCCATCAGGGCTAAAACATCAAAGGGACAAAAGGAAAGGGACAATTTTAAAAACAGAATCTTCACAAACCCTGCAGTTGAATCAACTATGGAGGCGCCCCCCAGGAAGCCCACGAAGGATAAAACATTGTTGCTTTCTGCAAAATCTAACATAAAAGAACAATATGCAAATGACCTCGTGACCTATAACTGTGTTGTAGTCTTCAAATTCCAAACATGTAAAAAAAAACCTGTAGACCATAAATAAATTAAGCGGCATTCGGTACGACTAACTTAATACAAATAAAGAATAGGGCGGCCCCCAATAAAATTCATCGTGTCCTATGGCAAATTACAGTGTACCACGTCCTAGCAAATCCCCGGTATAATCCACAATAAGCAGTAATGATACAAAAGCACAGCATTATTATAACAATCTCTGACAACAGATAGGCAGGGTTTGTTTTTTTAACCAGAAATAATCAGATCATCCATGCTTTTACCTTCTGTACTGCATTTATACCTAATACAAAATTTGTTTTTCAAAAATTTGGAAACTTTAAAAAACCGGAGGTTAACCAGCAAACCATACAAAGTTATATGGCATCCTATCCAGGATCTTAATAAAAAAAACTTGAATTGTAAACCTCCTGGAAATAGCTAATACAGTAATGCACATGATTGAAAACTAAATTAAGCGGTTAGTGGAGTACAGTGACAGCTTTTTGATGCTACACATATTAGGCACAATTTTTTAACCCCAAAACATAAATATTATTGTTTCTACAGGCGATACGTTTTTCCTGAGTACAAACATCATTCAACTTCTTGGAATAGATTGCCAATTAATTAAGAGACAGCTTTTTAAGTGCAATTTTAAAAATGTTACTGCTTCACCTCAACAGGGGTCATGTGATCCACAAAATCCGATTAACACATAAAAATCCTGACTTCTTGCTAATTTTCGCCACAAAGCATTAGTACTAAGGAACAGGAAATTTTAGCATGATTATGACTTGTCCTGTGGTTCTTAAACTTTTGGAACGAAGTATGACATAAGTTTTGTACAGCTTCAGATAGGCACATTGCCAATTGACATTGTGGGATGATCAAAACACACCTCCGAGATCCTCATGGTGTGTTCAAATGATTTTAGTTTTCGTCTCGTGTGTCATAGCTTCATGTTTCATGGAACCAGGTTCTCTAAACCCAACCACTAATAAGATATGCGACCAATACATTAAGTCAGTCCTGAAGTCACTCAGAGTGACACAATTGATAAACCGTAGGGGAAATGAGACATAGAACTTTGTTTGTAAGGGTCAGAGAAGGCATGGATTTGCAAAGCACAACAGACACGCGTCCGTGCTCTTTGTTTGATCCCCACACAGGTCTGTATGGCAAATCGTAATGTTTTTCGCCATGTTAAAGTATAGGTGAATTCGTGTTCAAACTGGCAATTATGAACCTAAACCGTGGTCTTCGCTTTCTCAAAACCAAAGAACACTTCCCGTGCACAGACTTTTTTACAGATAAGCTGTCCCTTTATGATTTGGGCAACTTTAAAATAAATGGGTCTCCTGAATTGTCAAGACCACGCAGTATTTAAACACGATTTTTCACTTTCATCCTTGTTTTTAAACCCAAAAAATATAATTATATTATAATTATACCATCTGAAGGTGGAAGTAGGACTTTTAAGCAACATTTCTGCAATTATGGTAAAATGAAACATTTACGTATACGAGCCCCAAAAACGAAGTGTTTCAAACGTTTCCTACCAACTGGAGAGGTCAGCGCTGCACCATTGTTTTCATGGTTGAAAAAGAATAATAAAGCATGCCAGCGTGACCTGATATCTCAGTGACATTGTGTTTTAATTATTGTGTTGTTTTAATTTTTGCCACATGGTTTGACTGATTGTTTTGCACGTGACGTTTGCTATATGTCAACCAATTCTGTTCCAGAATACGATGCCTACTATTCGCTCGGGCAACAATACCTTGGGCAAGCATCTGTCACCGAAAGCGGGGCACCGTGCCCCGTGCTTGAAATGCGACAAGTGAAATATGTCTATTTTATGGGTTTTCGCCGTTCAAGTATCCTAATGCAGGGCTCGGTGGGTGGTGAGTCACAATTTTTGTCCGTAATCCAGATGACATAGGCCATGGTTGTTTCCATGATGAGGGCAGACAAAAAGGAGGGGAATACTGTGCTTGTTCCCGTAAAGGTTGGTTTTATTTTAAAGAAGTTAGGAAACATAAAATCTTCTACATCCTTGATCTCTGATGATGGTCGTGTAGTGTGACAATATTTCAAAATTGAAGGCGCAGTTGATACATAATGATGGCAATCATTATTAACCACATTCTGTATTGTTAACTTTGGCAAATACACACACGGTCTGTACTGTTATATGCATGGCATACGCCGCATACATGTGGTGATGAATCAGTTGTTCTTGATAATTATGGAGTTTGGGCCAATTTACACATTCTACACATGCATTTTTTTCAAATTATAAGAAAAAAAGGAAAAATAATGAATATAAGAAAGGCACTAAAAGTTAAGAATTGGGGGTGTCTAATGGGTACAGAGCTTCCCTTGGGATTAGCGCAGAGGGTTCCGTGGTTAAACAATCTCAGTGAGGGCTTACTGTGGTATGGATTTTGCAAGCCTTGGTTATGATAAAAACAAATCGAGTGCTGCATTACATTTGTTTCAGCACCTTTACCTAATTCATAGTCTACATGGTCACGGTTAATATTGCCTATAGTTGTGAAATCGCCTCTTTTCAGCCCAGACAGGGTTTAATGTTTTTTCTGATTATATAATTAATTTTTTTATGAATTGAACATATATAAGCAGAAAGAGGAAAACTTTATTTCTAGAACAGGGGTTACTAATTTATTTTAAATAAAATCACATTGGTGCTAAGGTGGGGGGGGGGGGGGGCGCGGCACCCCTTGGGCACTAACGGAGAGTGAAAACCACTTTGGTCACTTAAGTGTTAAAATAAAGAGTAAACAATGCAACATTGAAAATGTTAAATTGCGCGCGCGTTGTATTGATATTTGATTAAATTTTCCTTAAAAACACCACCTTATAAAACCAATAATAAAATAGAGAACACACAAATTAGTACAAGATAAAATATATTTCGCGGAACTTTCGTTTGAAACAGCCACAACGTTTACCTAAATGTTGATGTAAATAAAAAATCGGAATTATCGGCCAATAGATATAGAAGACAATCAAAAGAATGGTCAAAACAGCCTATTTACTTTATAAAAGCTATGCCTGTCTTAAATTTTGAACTCTGGGGTCGATCTTGAATGTCATTTGCATTTTTTTTCAGGTATGAATGTAACAACAGTCAGAACAAGCATCAATGGATCAGGTTAATATTCATTTCTTCAGCCTTTATTCCCATTAAAAAAACATACAAAATACAAGTGAGTGAACGTAATACATACACAATTAACCCCAAACAGAACCCCATTTATGGAGGGGAGTGATTCGAACCAAGAAAAAAGTTAAGGCCCCCAGATCAGATATGACCATTAAACGTGAATGAAGTGGTAAATACACATTAAACACAAGAACAAATAAAAATATCACACCAAGCAACACACCAAAATAAAGTATGAATGTTAAAAGGATAGCAATTAAAACATCCATTGTGTTTTCGTTTTTCTATCTTAAAAACAAAAAATAGGAACAGATAGGAAAAGGTATTCTTGATATTGGACCCAATTTCCTGAAATAATGTAAAAGGCACATGGTAATTTATGAGCACCAAACAAAGTTCCTATCATTCCTAGATTCAACCTTTGGGATTTTGGGAAGGGGACGTTCCAATCTATTGGCAAAGGTCAGATCCTTGCCATTTGACAACATGCCTACCTCTAAATCAACACCCTAAATAATTAGCAACAATCGTTTGTTATGAACTAGAGCAATATTTTGTTCAAGTCCGCATTCATACAATGTAACAGGTAATGTTGCCAAGCCATTTTTGACTATGAATTTTAAATCACATAAGTTTTTATTTTGAACATGCAATGTTGATATAAATAAACCACCATTGTGTGTTCTTTTTTCATTTTGTTTCTTTAAGCGCATTAGGGGCCCTTCAGGCTGTCTACAGATGTTATCACTCAAGCCCTTTGTACTCGCGATGTTGCAAATGTCTGCTAGTTCCGGGGTTGGTTTAAGGGGGTTAATACGTAAATGCAAATTTAGTTAGGGGAAGCAAGCAGTCAATTACTGTTCAGATGAATGTGTATATTAAATAATGGTGTATACCAATAAAACCCATTTTAAAAGCAGGAAATTTCCTAAGTAAAAATAACCTGGTCGAGCCTTCCCTTTAAAATAAACCTCTTGTCAATAGCGCATAATTACGGGGACATTCACACATTTATGGAAGGACGCCCTCCAATTGTTGACAGAGTCGGAATTCCAGTTAAGAAAAAAACATACCCTTTTTCAATATATTCTGCTGTTTTGACACCCTAAAGAATGTACGCGCGTACAATCGGCTGTTGGAAAAAGACACCCTTTTTACGCGTTTTCTTGTTCACGCATCATATCTAGCGGAGCGGCCGAGCTTCGAAAAGTGCTCTAGTTTCGAGTTACCCCTCCCTCCGACAACAAAACACCAACACCTGTTTTGCAGGATATTTATGAGAGATTAAGAAGAAAATGATGGTTGTGGTGAAATATTTGGTGGAGGGATGATTTCAGGCCGAAAAAGGCCGAAAAATGCATTTTGGCTGCAAATTAGGCCTAAACGAACTTATTATTTTGTAATATTTTTTTACTTTAAAAAATAAAAATTTTATTTTTATGTGGGAATCATATTTGTTTTGAATAGGGTTTATACATTGCATAAAGGGTACAGGTCAGACTCGTTGTGGTGACATGTGATAAAAAAGGATGTTTTTTTATGAAAAAAAGTATTTTTTTGGGGGCCTAAATGTGTAGACCTTTATCTATGTATTTAAACAGAAACTATAATATAAATATAGAGATTGATTAGTATTGAATCATGATTAAAAGTGTTTTGCTAAGAAATAATCAATCTTGGGACATTCTTAAGGTTTTTAGCTCAAAAAACGTGATTTTTACCCAAAAAAAAAAAAAAACACCCCTGCCACCCAAAGTTTTTGACCCCAACCCTCATTTTTAAAATTATGTTTTACTATCTTCGAATAGAATGGTTGCGTTTTGTTGTACGAGGGGAGGGGTTGCTCGACACTGTTGCAGTCCAAACCGCTCAACTAATCCACATTTCAGTACAAGTGGCCCCCCCGGGGTTCTTAAGTAATTACTTTTTAAACGACCCCATTTAAAGGGCTTTGTTCCGCTGATGTTGTATTGTGTTCTCTACTTGATATGAGAAGAAGCCCTCGGCATTCAACATACACCCATCAAGTACCGGGGGGGGAAACAAACTTGCGGTTTTTGATGGTAGATGAAATGAGCATGGTGCAAAGCCCCCTATTAAATTACTGTGATTAATAATTTGATGGTTAACCACTTAACTAAAATATCGGTTTTTTTTTTTGTTTATATCTTGGGAATTGAAATGGAATTTGAGGGCCTTAATTTCAGGAACGAGGAATGAGAAAAAAACGGCCTTTCAACTGATATCAAAATCGAGATACTCGTCCAGGTAAATCAGGGGCCGAGGGTCCCAAAGGCACGCTAGGAATTCCACGCACCTTTAATTCTAGGATCTGAGCCAACCTATAACCGGTACATCCTACCTTTATTGAATTAGCTTTTGAGACAATGTGGAGGCAGTCAGTGAGGGTGTGTGATTTGATAGCTAGGCGGAGATCAACTTCTTTGGCGAGCAGAGGGTATGATAGATGTGACCTTGAAAGGCAACTGGCTTTTTTCAATTGTACCGGCGTTACAAAATGTGCAACACGCTGATAACGGAAGATAATTTACAGTAACTTTGCGAGATATATCAAAGTCCAGCGATCCTGGGATGGTTCTTAGCCAGGATTCGACATGTCAGAATGTCTACAATCCTATGGGGTTTGAAGAAGGAATCATTAAGATTTCGTCTGATTAGACTAGGTGATAGTGATGCGGAGGGTCGCTGGTTCGGGTCCGGCCGGGCGCACATGGATTTTTTTTTCAACACTAACGTGCGCTAGCCATCTCCAGGGAAATATTAATAAATATTAATCCTTGTCTACCTGGAGAACTAAGTAGTTAAATTTCCAAACAACCCATAAAATGGTTTCAGTTTTTTTTGCACTTACACATAAATGAAGACATAAATTAAGACATATCGCACACAAAGAAGTGAAGTAGTAACGTGTCCATCGTACGTGACATGCAGGATTTAATACGCATCGACCATGCCCACAGTCACTCTCAGCTGCGGCTGCGATTGTTTTCTGTCGCCGCTTTGTGCGTAGCTCTAACGTGCTCTGAGCTGTGTTTCTGAGCTTGTTCTGCATGTTGCAATACCTTTGGCCGTTGTGTCTAGTCTTAGTCCGGCGTAATAGATTCCTTTTTTCTGGTCTTGCATAAGTTGGACTATGCCAACTAAATAGTTTTCATAGTTTTTGAGTGCAAATAGTTTACAATGTTATAACTTGAAGCATCTTGTCTCTTACTTACTGTCGATGTCACGAAAGCTGCACAAGTAGTTAGTAGTGAAATTAATGAATGATTAAAACTATTGGTATTGGTTATATCGTAATATTTGATGTTGTGGAACATGGTAACACTAACTCTTTGTGGTATTTTATCAGCAGAAATGAAACGTTGATTAAAGGCACTATCAGTGATTTGCTAAATCGTAAAATCGAAAAAATCATCAAAGATCGGATTTTTACACGTCTGTAACAAGTACGGGTACCCTAACATACCTGCAAATGACAAGACCAGAAGCAACCAAATAAGCACAAAATCGGATATTTTAGTCATTACTGTCCGTACGGACACTTACTACGACACGTGAGAATCTTATCTTTGAAGACTCTCCTTTTCTTCCTTTTCTGGCAATTCTTCAGTTGGAAAAAGTAACTTAACAGACTTATCCTTCAATTCTATGCTATTCCTGCAAATTTCAAATATTTTGACTCTTTCGGTTGACTCACTGATAGTGTCTTTAATATATTCAACATATAGTGCAACAAGTCAACTTAGTTGTAATAGATTTCAGCCTATTTGGATTGGCCAGGATAGGAACAGCCTCAAATTTTGTGATTGGAAAGTATTTCAAACTTTATAACTGGATTTTTTTTTTCCTGCAGAAACCGGTAAAGCCATTGAAAACTCCACTGATATTGTTGACACTACAGAAAGTTCCACAGCTGCAGGTATTGTTTGAATCGAACATGGAGCATGGTAGTGATACTTTACCTAAATAAATGAATATCATTATGTTTAATGGTCAAGTAAAGTTTAGGCGCGGTTTAAGCAACATCATGAATTGAAACTGATAAAGAGTGGGACTTGAAGGGCTACCACCCGATCCTTTGCCTCGACCCCATCAAACCTGAGATTTCGGTATCATTGAAAGCTTTGTATTTTTTATAATTTTTATATGCAATTTTTTTTTGGCTGAACTCTATTCCATTATAATGTGATGAGCATTAATATGGCTTGTTTACGGGTACAGGAAAATATCTGTACAGTAACCTTATGTGCTAATGTAATAGACACAGTTACTTCTCACGTTAAAATGATTTATAGGGTTCAAATGAAAGGGTGTATAAAATTAAGGTATGTTGATGATGGCCTCCCCATTGAAACACATAAAATCATATGTTGTAACCGGATGGGGGACCTTTAACGCAGAGTTTGTAACGTGAAGTATAAACACCAAAAAGCACGTTCAGTATTTGTATAGATTGACAGTCACAAAACTGAAGGCTTCAAAATTGGTTATTCTGGATAAGCCTTCAGAATGGAAGGCCACTGTCGACCTTTAATTACAAATACACACTTTCTGGCTTTACAAGTTGGGTTCTTTGTTATTAAGAGAGCAAAATAAAACGAAACAATGCTGACGATAACTGTAGCAACGCAAACCAGTAAAAACACCGGTGTTATACTGTAATGAGCCCGTTGCACTAAAACGTGTGATTTGTAGCGAACCAATACTGAGAGACCGGAGCAATGCAAATTTTCTGCCTATTTCCCTAAAATTGTGATTTTTAGCGAAACAGTGCTCCGTGATCTGGTGGAACACTAGCAATACAAATACAACCTTAGATTTCTAATGCTACATTGCACAGATGTGCAGTGAGCCCGTTTCGCTAAAAAAAGTTGTGATTTTGAACAAAACTATACGGAGAGACAGTATAAAATTGTATTTGTGGCGAAACGGTCTTACTGCACATTTGTTCAATGCAACATTAGAAATCTAACAAATTGTGACTTTTAGTGAAACAATGCTGAGAGATCGGGGGCGGAACACAAACACTTACCTTACATACATACATAGATTTGTTAAAAGCGCCTATTCTTAAAGTTGGACTCTAGGCGCTATGAAACATTAACAACTACCAAAGCAGGAAAGAAAGGGGAAAGGTATTACCAAGCCAAAGAAACAGGAACTAATGGTATACATAAGAGTTGAGATGTTTTGAAAAATAACTCAGTGAGGGTGCTTACCTGATTCCACGAGGTAATGAATTCCCAAAATCCGTGGGCCGTATGTGAAAGGCATTGGCGCAATAGATCTCCTTGTGAAGGAGATTTTTAGTTCTTGTAGTATCAGCAGAGACCGAAGAGTTTGCAAATGGAGCTGGAGGTAGTATACTTGTGAATGTGATTTTGCAGATATGCTGGAAAAGAAAAGCCTACCCGTAATACAGGGTAGATTGATTGTGCATAAACGGTGAAGTTGGGACTCTCTCCTAACGGCAAACCAGGGAGATCGGCAAGAAAAGGTGTAAATGCGGTTCGAGTTTGATTTAGGCCATGAATGCGCCGACATGCCTTGTCTGAATGCGTGGGGGAGTTGGGAGAATGCTCTTTGTAATGCCAGCAAGGAGGGATTACCAAGTCAAGGCCGGGATAGTCTCAAGGCCGGATTATGTGGATGACATGATTCCTTGTACAGGAAACGCGTATCCGCGCAATATTTCTACAGTTAAAATTAAGGTGTTGTCAGAGTCTAGAAATCTGAGCATTTCATTGATAATGTAGAATCCAAATGTACACAAGATTTGAACAGTGTTTGTGGTTTTTAATGAGAGCTTATAAACTTTAAGAGCAAGGATGGGAACAAATGAATTTGTTGTGATGTGAACCAAAGATGAGTAAATTCTGTCTTATCAGTTTTAATTAAGGTGAGTTGCTGCATCCATGCTTAATATCCTTAATACAAGTTGAAGAGTTCCATAGCACACGCAGAGGTCACTGAGCTTTGGGTCAAATGACCGGGTATAGATCGGGTATCGAGGCATATATGGGAAAAGAAAGGTCCATTGGTTACGATGCTCTTGCCACTAGGATGAAATGTAGGAATGGGAGAAGGTGGGTCCCATTATTGAGCCTTTGTGGGTTACCACAACGGAAAGATCACATCACAGGGGAGAAAGTTCGTTCGATGAATACGGATAGAGCGAGTATGTCAGATAGGATCTGAACAGTTTAGAGGCACCTGATAGACCAAAAGTGCGGATATGAAGGGGTTTTAGGAAGCGATTTCATGGTGACTAAGTATCCAGGCTCGCTGTCAAGTAAAGCATGGCACTAAGAACAACTGTGGGGCACTTGCAAATTGTAAAGTAACTTTCCATTGTATTTAAAAAACATTCTTAGCGAGCAATACAGAGAGTAGGATCGGACTAAACGCATTAAACAACTTAAGCGTCTAATGATGCGTTGCATGAATTAACAGTGAGGCTCGTTTCGAAAAAAAAAAATGTGATTGTATCAAGTAATGCTAAGCGATAGGAGAAAAATAGCAATACAAAATAAAACTAGGTTGTAATGCTGCAATCCCAAGATATGCAGTTAGTCAATTTTGCTAAAAATACATTTGTATGTTAATAATGATAATGAGAGATAGGGACGAACACTATGTATAACGTAGACAAATAAACTACGAAATTGGCCTTTGTAATGTACATTTGCATCCACAAAGTAAAATGTAAATTTGTTTGAGCCCGTAACCAAAACATTAAAAATGACTGCCACAATCGTTCCAGTAAGCATAACGCTAGCATTATTCTTTATGATATGATCGTAATCTTAATGAGGCACGAATAACTATTGTTAAGCTACTACCAGAACACCAATGGGCAATCATTTTGCCCCAAATGGCAGCCAATAAGAAATATAAATAGCAGTCAAAATACAATTTTGACGAAAAATTAACTAAAAATGAGAATATTACATGAAAGTGGTAGCCATTTTTAATTTCCCAGCTGTTTTTAAGGTCAGTGTCTATATCTAAAAATAAGTAATATAGTAATTGTTTTAATAATTGTAATATACACCATTTATATATAGCAACAAAATAATCCCCCACAATACAATTAAAGTGATACATAATTGTAATTAATATAAATATCAGCCATCTTGAATTCTTTTCAGCCGCCATTTTGAGAAACAATGATTACCCTGTACGTTTTCTTGTGTAGTTCAACAATATTTTAACATCGGTTACATTACGATCATATCCTTCAAAATATTTTAACATCGGTTACATTACGATCATATCCTTAATAGACTTAAGGTAATCTATAAATGTATTGAGTGTTTGTTGCGGCTATTTTTAATTTTTTCGATCATTTCAAATTTTACTCTGTATATTTTTGTAACTGAAAAAATGGAAATTCAGAGTTTTTGTGTACATTTTACGACGGAAATAAACATTTTAAGCCTATTTTTATTCAGAATTGGTAATTTGGGTTTTGGTCGCCATTTTGTCTTTAAGTCAAAATCAGGGCGACCCAAAAGCTTATTTCAAAATATGTTTTTTGTCACAATCTTTCAATGAATGGAGGATGCTTCCCGATTAGCTGGTCGTATCACATAGCGGCTTATGTGTAAACATTAAAATTTCGTTTTACATAATGACGTATATTTGTTTAATTAATTTTTCTAATTGAGTATGAGAAATCTACAATGCGTGGATAGTTTCTGGGCTTATTTCTGCATGTCCTTATTTTGGTATGAATAATATTTAAAGTAAATGCCACAGATGCAATTCAATTGGTGTACTTTTCGCTAAGCAAAACGTTGCACCATGTACATCACTGTGTAAGAGAGTGGTCATTACTTACGCTAGGGGAATTGAACTTTTTACCGGCGAAAAATTTCGCGTTCGCATTCGCCCCTTATTTTATTAAGTTTCTACCAGGTTCCCCTCTCTCTCCTTTGTGGAAATTATCATGC
>JAMKCH010017787.1:0-36371 GCA_023653785.1 Ophioderma brevispina
TAAGGTGACCCAATCGACCCAACTTTTTCTGCACTCATGAAATTTGGAAACCCTTAATGGAAAGTAAAACATGTTTAATTCAATTAAGTTTATGAATACATAAGTTGTGTTCAGGAAAAAGTGGCGGGTCAGATAGGTCCCTTTGGAAACAACTATGCTTATAGTGCTAACTTGACTGGGATACCTATTTGACCCAGATGATATAGAAAAATAACACTTTATCATCTTCCGACATCATAAAATGTCTCCTGGCACCCTTATCTTTTAATCATTGGCCTGTACGGGTGTCCCAAAAAAAGGGGGTGCAACCAGATAAACTCCGATTTCTAAAAATGCTGAAGCGTAGAAGTTTTTATTTTCATGGACGATATTAAGTATACTCTTTTGTTATATAAATTGTTGCAAATCCCATGAAAATCCGCCCACGCAAACCATAGATTGTAACGATTGAAGGCTACCTGTTTTCATCCATTCCAAATGGGATTTACACAGTTGTGATTATCGGTACATCAAATAGATTTGTGCCTCAATCGTGTGCATACTAAAATAATGAATTAAGTTTTTTTTTTTCCAGGAACATTGAAAGGTGATATTCTAATAAATTACTACAGGGCTGGATCTGAACAAATATATTGCATAATACAGAACAATCACCAAGTTAAGTGAACAGGCCTTGATATACTCATCTAAAGGAGTTACCTGTGGAAATATTAATTGTGAGGTGGTAGTACGTTAATTGAACAGAGTTTAAGAAAGCAATGGGATGTTTACCTTGTATGAAATTAGATGAGTAAATTGTTTAAGTAGCAAAATCAATAAATGACAGCCTGGTGTGATCCTCTAGCTTAAAATAAAAATGAATGGCACATTCTTTCAATTGGGTTTATTTATAAAACCTTCAAAAGACAAGAAACGTCAAGAAAAACGTTACCGGTATCGTGTGTCATACACATTTTGGGTCCGGTTAAAAGAATGGCAGGGCAAACAGGTCATGCGAGCAAGGAACTTAATGTCAAGAGCTATTTAATTCTTTTTTTAAAAAGAAATTTGAAGTATGACATTCAAAACATGTGCACTTAGTTTACAAGGTATATTATTTAGCAAATGCTATATTTAACCACGAAAACTGCACAGTAAGATATAACAAAATAGACACTAGAAGTTGTGCTGAGCAATTATTTACAATGCGACTGTAGGCTTAATCATGCGTGTTTATTATTTCTAATGTTTTTATTTTTTGCTTTTTTTTAAAAACTAATATTGTGTTCCATTTTCTTGTTCTCTGTTGTAATATTTAATGGTATTGCCCTTCAATACAGCAGTACATTCAATTGTGGAAATCGATTCATCCGACAAGCAGGACAGACAATGAGGTTAAACTGGTAAATTCCCATTGGAAGGGTTGAAAAAACAGATGGCCTTTAAAAATCTGTTATATCTCTGGATTGCGTGGGCGGGATTGTCATTGGATTTGCACAATTTGTACAAAAGAAATAATTAATATCCTGCTGAAAATGAAATTCACAGCTTCAGAAGTTTTTTGAGAAATCGGGTTTATGCTTGCACCACTTTTTTTTGGGACACCCTGTTATAGGAGACTGTGATAAGGGCCAATGATGTATTTTAGATGCCTCTTTAAAACTCTCGGACATGAATCTGCTTTCGGACATGAATCTGCTCTGGACATGAATCTGCTCTCAAACATGAATCTGCTTCGAGACATGAATCTGCTCTCAGACATGATATGCTCTCAGACATGAATTGCTCTCAGACATGAATCTGCTCTCAGACATGAATCTGCTCTCAGACAGAATCTGCTTCTTACGACAGAATCTGCTATCGGACATGAATATGCCTCGGACGATGAATTGCTCTAAGACATTGAATCTGCTCTAGGACATGAATCTGCCTCAAGACATGAATTGCTCTAAGACATGAATCTGCTCTAAGGACATGAATCTGCTCTAAGACATGCATCTGCTCTAAGACATGAATTGCTTAAGACATGAATCTGCCTAAGACTTATTTGACATGAATCTGCTTCTCAGACATAAATCTGCTCTCAGACACGAATCTGATGACTTTTTATATGTGTAAGCTTTAAAGGTTTTCAGGTTTTATTTGTCCACTCGTAAATAGCCAATCTTTTGTTGTTTGGGACCTCATTGGAAATAAGCTGCACATGTTATGTCGCTGCGGCTATGGGGGGCATCACGGCGCCTTGCAACTTTTACTTGGTTGAGTGTGAGAAGGGTTTTGCCATCTCATCCTATCCCATTATTTTATTCAACAACAATAATGGTGTTTCTGTTGTCATCTCTTTTTTTGTATATGATGTTGTAATAAGACCAAATAAGAAACTTGAACGCTCCAGGCAAAAGATAATATTTGTGAATTTGAAAATCTGCTCTCAAATTAACACCAGATAAAGGTAGCATTTTGATCTAAGGAAAATTTCCCCCTGCTTGTTCTCACAAAATACGGAAACTTTTGTGTCACATAGTCTGGCATTAATCTTGCCAGTGAGGGGTACTACTCCAATTTCTGTAATGCCGTCTGTTGTGGTGGTGTGTGTTAAAATGTCGGTTAACCTGTTCAATGCGATGCATGGATACTTTAAATCCCATTGCCACCCAACTAAGGTGCATAAACGCACCATATAGACCACCTTGCATTGTCATGCTCAAAGCCGCTGAGCAAGATGACCCACTTGGGTGGTTCCGTTGTACCCGTGTTATTCCATCGTTGAATTGTAAAAGACATCGGTACCAGCCGCTGGTTATCACTCGCAAAAATATGTGGGTCACTGAATACCCATTCCCAGAAATATCGCGTCTTGAAGATTCACCGTCTTTCCCAATGCAACTCTTAATGAAGATGCACGTCACAAAACCATCTCACGCAGGAGATGAATGCTGGTCCACCAGTTATCCAAATGGGGAGCAATCAAACTTGATTTAGGTAAACATCACTATTTCGAACGATAGAGGCAAGCCACAGCATAATTGGCCAGAGGGATTTTGTGGGGATAAAGATAGATTCAAAGCTATTTCAATCGCATTTTGCTGTGTGTTATAACAACTCGAAAATATTATTTAAACTTGAATGCACGAGTATAAAAATCTAACCACAGGGTCCATGAACCATTTTAGAGGAAGAAAATCCACATTTTGTGATTTACCCTCAAAATAATACCAAGTTCATATATATCAGCAAAGTACGTTATAATGTAAAGTAGACGGTAACAGCCAGAGGCCTGGTGGAAGTCAAATGATTAATACTAGCCTACATGCTATTTTACAGCGGTAGTCATTAGCCGGTTAATTTTTACCGGAGTTGTGTTATAGATTTGTTGGTTTGAGTGATAGTTTTGTCTCTTGACTCCACTTTTCTGTCCTCTCAGTAATCTGATGCATGCTGCAATACACGAGTGTCAGAGGTGTAATTGGGATGGCATGGCCCCTATCATAAGACTATTATTCGATTATGCTTAGTGTCGAAAGCGGCACGAAAGTGCAAGTACGATGAATTAGAAGTCGTAACGGAATAAAGTCCAATTCATAGTGCTTGCACTTTCACGTTTTACACTAATTCTTTGAGGATACTTCGTCGTCCATAGCTTTTGGGCAGCTATTGTGCATGCGTCATCGCGCCCGCCGACTTTGTACACCGCGATTACAACGCGGTTTACTGCGATTTCCACTTTAAGCCTTCGTGAAAGCTATGACGTCACTCCTAGTTCAGGCCGGACGAATATACCACCAAAATAGGGCCTCATAATAGTGCGAAACGCAGTGTGTATATTTTGCATAGCGTACCTGTGATCTGTACAATGCTCAAGTATCGTTGTTTGAACGCGAAACGATAACCGAATAATTTCCACTCGTATTTGGTGCTAATCGACAAAGTAAGTGTACGTATCAAGGCAGGCTAGTCGAAGCTTTACTCGGCCTAGCATAGCCAATTGACTATATAGGCCTTGCCTACTTATAATTATCTTGTTGTTAACACGGGATTGACTATTGGGGTATTGCATGCAAGGAATGTTTACACTATTGATAAACGAACCTCCACAACTTTGCAATATATCATATCGATGTCATGTCACTTGTCACGACTCCACGAGGCTGCTATTGGGCAATACTTTTAAAGGGTCATTTCGTGATACACATCTTCGTAAACCACAGGCCTAGTCAGAAGAACTTGTCTGAAGTGTCCAAATTGTTACGTGTGAGATCTGTTGGTGCTTTTTCTATGTAGGCCGAGGCCTAGCCCCCATCACCTTCATTATCCTCACAAAGGTTCTTTACCCAATCAGTGTAGGATTCGGATGATTGGCATGTTAAATTTTGAATTTGAATATCTTGAGCAATGTCAGTTTATGGGCAAAAAATAAGATCATCTGCATGTTTAACCAAACTGAGGGCATAGGGCCTGCCTCCACCCTAGGCATGTAGCCAGCATTAGCAGCAGTTAAAGTATCGACCTAAAAATTTGAGATTAATATTAACACCCAACTGCTGGCCTGTTTAGGTAGCCTAACCCTTAAGTTAACACGTAAAGGCCACACTGTTCTGAAGGAATTTGGCAGCAACTACAAATACAATCGACCCATGCTATTCTCAGTTATAACCAACTGCATTTACAGAGCCAGAACACACCATTCGATTAGCACGATTCGTCATTCATCCCTTGTGTCTTTTACATAGGCTATCCGCACTTGCATCGAACAGGAGGCCGTAGGCTATGACCTATGCCGGCATACATGGCATAGACTATGCCAGGGTGAACACAGTTTTTTATCAACAAATGTAGTAACACCAGTGAAGAAGATGAATCGTGCTACATTCAGATAGCAACCCCCGATTAACGACCCACACAGTACCTGTACAAAAACCTCCATTGGAAGCAATGCTTGTGGGAATATTGAATCTTTCTTATTGATTCCCATCATGGTATTTCTGAAAAAATATTAAAAATGTGAACTATAAATCAGTTGGCAATCTTCCAACAATCATAAAAATTCGCCATAGCCAGACTGTGTTTTGGTTGTGAAGCTGCCCTTCTATGAGCAGAACGATCCTTACCTGTGTTAAGTAGTGCAAGGTTCCCGATTTACAGCCATCACAATTCGACTGAAAATTTGACATCTTTGATTCAAAACACAATTTAGCTTACTCTAGCGATCATTGATGTCTTTACCTACCACAGTGATGCCAGCTTGGAAAAAATTGGGGATAGGACATGAAAATGGGTCCAAAACTCGAGCCTATACTGTAGTGAGTGATGATGATGACATGATGCTCCGATCATTCGTTTCGATTATGTAGTTTTGCCGGTTCGAAGTCGAAACACAGCCTCCGCCCCCTCCTTGATTACACTAGTGGTTTCATTGCCTTTTGTAACGTAAGGAAGATCAGCCTCTTGCACCAGTATGAAAAACGTGCTGTGTTACTGTTATCCTTTATTTGCTTTTTTACCGAAATGTGAGAGCTGTTTCTTGGATGGAATTTCGAAGTACATCTCGGGTATTTCTTCCCCCACCACAAATTTGCAAATAACTCGTCGCTCGCAGTCTAGATTTTATTACGTCATTGGTCATGCTAGCGTAAGGTCATACCAGGTCAAGGTCACTCAAGGTCAACTTGTGCAGAGAATGACATTTCGGTCAACCTTTTTTCAAATTAAATGTGCTGCCTGGATACCACAGCAGCCTACAACTTCCCCTGAGCTATGTTATTGACGTGTGCCATTGTTCAATAAGATTCTCGTCAACAGACTTTAGTAGGCGTCTGTGGGAAATTTGGTTATTCGGGGTTAATTATAAGGTTTTAAAACAAAACTATGTGACCGGTTAGAAGTTTTCGGGTGGTATAAAAAGACCATTTAAGACCCAAAATGCCTACACGTCATCGATTTTTTTGTGAATTGCGAAGTAAATGTCCGTGTTTTGAAATGGCAGCAGTGCGTGACTTGATGTTGGTGTACTCCATGCACAGCGGGGGACTTGCTGGCTGCTGTGCATGGATACCTTATAAGGTAGGTGTAAGGCAGGAATCAAAGGAACTGGTGTGGCTTACGAAGTGAGTCTAGTGTAAGAGACTGCTGGGTAGTGGATTCAATAGATCTTTGAAAAATTTTTTCTAGTAAACAACTTATCAATATATTGTAAACTCTTGGTTCACAGTGTTGTGTGACAACTCTTTGCATGCATGGTCAGAAATGTCTGTACCAAGAAACATAGGTAGGAAACCATTTAACCTCAGAATTCCTCCACACTATACAAGACCACATACCTATAAGTCCTGTGATCTTTTGAAGGACCTTAGATTTGAGCTTACTTATTTCACACAGGGATTAGTATCTGGACAAGCATTATGTATAAGCAAAAAACATGATTCATTTGAAAATTGAGTTGCGTCCACCCCATGGGGGAAATCTCGGAGTCGGCCTTCAAGATTCCTAGGGTACTTCACCACTTAGTAGCCATGTATAAGTTTCATGAGGGCGAGTTCTGTTACTTCACCTTAAAAAGATTCTCCAAATGAATCCTCCTGTGGGCCCTTCCCCGACTTTGTCTTTTCAAAGCAGTTGCTACTTCTTAGCTGATAGGCCTTGTAAGTACACTGTTATCTGCAGCAGGCAGGTTTGTCCAGTCCAAGCTATGATAGGCCTGTGCTGGGTCTCGAGTCTGCTACTGAATTCTCTGTCTACCTCTATTGGGATTTCACACTGTGAATGGTTTCTTCATCAAGAATAATTTTAGTTACTTGGTTCTGTTTGTGTTTAGACCATATAGATTTTTGTACTCTTTGTATACACCTGCGCTTTTGACACTCCTTATCTGTGCCGGTGTACCTATAGGCTACCTTCTCCTCTTAGGGTTTTTGTGGTCTTTATCCTCATCACTTGTACCCTGATGTGCTTAGCGAGGTGCTCTTACTCTTAATACTTTATTATATAACTCTCGCACATTTTTACCGATGCAATAGTTTTTTACCATTGCAACTGTAACTATTGCACTGTGGTAAGAATATGTGAAATCGTATATAAACTAATGTTGACTGCCTATATTCGTTCAATATTAAAACTATATCACTTGGACAAATTTTGGAATGTCCTTTCACCAGCCGCAGGCGAGTGAAATGGAAATCCAAAATTTGTCCTTGTTATAGTAATTGCACTCACAGGCATTCCATACTTCCGTATAATGTCCTCATATGGGGCAGTTATAACTAGAGTTTGAGGCTGCTCCAATGTTAAGAAGGCGGTACTTTTCCTGTTCGATAACCCATGTATTAAATGGCACGATTTGGTGTATTTCCACATGTGGAAATTCACCAATCCTCTTGAATTCCACATTGAAATACCCGGTCCCTTGTATTTCCACATGTGATTATTCACACGAAAAATTGTAGCTTCCGCATGTTGGGAAATTCCACCGGTCCGCTTTTATTCCGCTTTGGATATTCACGGAAAAATGTGTATTTTCCACATGTGGATATTCACCGAAAATGTTTAATCGCTCACGTTGGTATATTCACAGATCTCCGTTCATTTCCACTGTGGAACTCCGAAAAATGTTTTAATCTCGCACGTTGGTATATTCACCGATTCTCGCGAATTTCCACATGTGGATATTCACCGAAAAATGTGTATTTCCTTCCGCACTTTGGTATATTCATCGATCCTCGTGAATTTCCACATTTGGATATTCACCTAAAATGTGTATCTCCGCATATTGGATTGTTTTCTAAAAGTAGTTCATGTTGGCCCATCACATCCGCACTGTGAAATTATCGGAATGGAACATTCGTGATTAACATCCATTCAAATCGAACTTCATGTAATTAAACTCAATTAAAATGACAGGCTCAATATAGGTCTTTCTTAAAACAACCCTAGCATCTCTCCTTAATGACATGATTACACAAGAACCCAACCTAATTCCCACAACAAAATATGTCCGGACTCGTCATGCCAGACAAACATATTTCCGGTGATCTTTCATACATGGCGACCATGAACAATGTCCAATCAAACTCATCGTGCTCCCATTTACACGATTTACCTGTCATTCAAATATTTTTCCACAACTATCTAAGCTACTATTGGCTCTTTCAGGATAAGCGAAATGGTGTGCGAAAAAAAATGTTAAAAAAAATTAAACGTTAGGGATTATAAATTAAAATAGCTTTTCGTATTTTTTTGTCTATGTAATATTCTCATATCTCGACTAAAAGCTACACTAAGTCAGTTAATCTGAGGTTTTATTCACCGAGTCCCCCACCACGTTAATTTCCAAATTTGGATATTCCCAGAAAGTGTGTATCTCCGCATGTTGGTATATTTAATCTTCCGTGAATTTCCAGCGGATATCCACCGAAACATGTGTATCTCCACAATCTTGGATTATTTCACCGACCCCCGTGAATTTCCACATGTGGTATTTCACCAAAAAGTATATATCAGCATTTTTGGTGTTTCGTCGTTCGGTAACTTTAACATGAAAGCACATTTTAACGCATAAGCGAAAGTTCCGGGAATTGTAAGCAGTTTGTTTTCGATGGTTTTGTATTTAGGTGTACTACTGCAAACGGAAAGTAGAATCATATGAAGGATGGATAGCTTTAGGTAGTTGACTTTAAAAAAAATAATAAACGAAAATTTCAATATTTCAAATATATCTTTGTTTGGGAAGGGAATATATTTCACAAATTAAAAGTTGTTTTCAATTGTTGCTTTCTTTTTGAAGTATATCATAATGTACTGTTTATATGATTCGTGCCTGTTATGTTGATATGTTTGGCTAAATTAAACATGATCTTGGTTCATGTAGGCAAAGTTAGTGACTCCACGCGACCGTCAATTTCACCTATTATTCCACGGGACGTTAACCATACATCTATTGATTCTACGCGACGTCAATCATCTATGATTCCTGCGAATGTCAATCATCTATTGATTCCACGCTATGTCAATCGTCTATTGATTCCAAGCTTCACACTAAGCGCAGTCAATGTGGCAACGCTCTGTGAAGGCTAATTCTGTGGATTCTCATTTTATCATATGGTGTTTCCATCATGATTGAAATAACACGAGAGGAATGCTTAAAATTTGATATATGGGCTAATAACGATTCTAAAGTAAAAATGTGACTTATTACAATATTCCTTTTGAGAGGAAATAGTCTACGAAGTACAATTGGCTCCAAAAATGTACATGATTTACAACACGACTCAATGGGACATTTCGAAAAAAAACCAAGCAAAAAAAAAAGGATAAATTAAGGAAGCCGAAAGTTTTTTTCTCCATTTTCCGATATGTTTAGGTAAAAAAAATTCCATACTCAAAAATCGGGAATATAACCAAAGTGGGGTAACCATTTTACTTTTCAAGAAGCGCACTACGGGGGGCACTGAACTGAACCAGGCGTTCATATTATTGTTATCTAGGCCCTTGGCCCTTTGCAACAACAATATATATGACAAATAGGAGGAAGACATATGCAATATATAAAGTGCAATAATTACCGAAATTCAATTGTTTCACGGATTTTCATTGCATGAAAAACAAACAACGAGAGACACTTATATCAGTTGTTTTATCGGAACTAATCAGAGATATAAACTTTGGAGGACTCGGATCGGTCTGTATTTCCTGGGTAAATATTGTTGGCGAATGTCATCGAAAAATTCACCAAACAAGACAAAAATGGTACTCGGTCTTCAATATTCCCATCTCTACACAGGTCACAAAGCCGGTCCTCAACATTCCATCTCAGTCTCTGCCAATGTCAATCTTGGAATAGACTTGAACATCTGAACTTGGCTAGAAACGCCTATTGAGAGTGAGTTTTATACTCAATATTTCAGGGGCCAATAAATTCCTTAAAAAGTGCAATATTTCTTAATTTATCTAGAGACAAAACAATTAAGAGGAGTGCCAATTTTGTTTACCATACAATCTACGAGTCCGGTGTAGAATAGACGATCCAAAAAAAGGACTTCATTTTCAACACCCTGATTATACCACGCATGGCCAAAGCCTATGTTAGGAGACCTTTTACGTGCGTACCAGTTGTTTGATCCTCATTTCATCCAATTAAACAACAAAAAACATAATATAACACTGTTGGGGAACCTATCCTTTCACATAGTAAAGCTGAAAACCAATTTATACAAACGAGTCATACAGGTTACATAAATTGGGGTTCTGCCACATTCGCCAATGGCCGCACAATTGCAGTATTTTGGGAGACTTGTAAGAATGTTTACATGCTTTATGATGAACCCTTTTCTATACGTCGTACCCCACGGTTTATAACCCCAGATTCAGACCCATAGGTTAATATAGGTTAAAATAGTTGCCATCAAAATATTTTAAAATAAAGAATATAAGACATATCACCAACAAGCATTTATAGTTCCTAAGCACGTTTAAAGCCTTTGAAGCCGGTCGGCCAAGGCCTTGTGATCTCCCCATGCGTTACCAGGTTGACATTTGAATACCTAAGATATTGTAAGATTGCAACCACATCAAGAGGCGACATTTCATAAAACTTCAGATTCATCGCTTCGTTTGCGGCCTCTTTAGGAAAAATCTATTTTGGGTCTTACAAGATTTACCTTCATGTTTCCAATTTTTCAAAGAATTCTTGAGAGATACAATAGTTTCTTGGGCCACCAATTGTGTCCAGACATTCAGGGGGACCCATTATTGACAATGTCATCAGCCATAATATACACGCATTATCTCGGTGTTATCTGGGAGTAATGTTAAGCCATGAACACCATTGCAATCAAGGATATTAGATAGTTCCGATATAAATAAAGAACATTGGAGCGGACTCTAAGTAAGCAACCTGTTTCAGTCCGTTTACACAAGATTAAAAAAGCGGAATAACATTTCCTTCACGAACGCAAGCTTTCACCGTTTTATTTAAACTTGACAAAATTTTACTCATTTTGCACCGGAATTTCAACAGAAATATTTGATCAAAGGTTATCTCTTCGAAAACCCTGTCAAAAGCTTGTTTGCATCTACAAAAGGCAGTAGTAGTGTAACATTTTCCTCTCGGCTTAAGGAGTGTTGCTTCGGAATTTACATATGCAAATTGTAAAAATTATGAAAACGGTGAAATACCCTTTACGGAAACCTGCTGGTTTCAGGGATGTTAACTTTTTGATCACACCATTTTGTAAGTCTTGTATTCAAAAATTGAAGTGAAAATTTTTCCAAATGCATCCAAAAGGGTAAAAGGCCTGTTAATACCAGATTTCAACCGACCGAACCTTTTTATGGATAGGGACAATATTCTTTGCTCAATTTGTGGGAATATCCCTTATCAAATAAATGCTTTTTAAAATTTAGCGAATGGATAAGATAAGAACATTTTCCGGAACGTGCTTTAAAAAAATTCAATAGATAAAACCATTCTAAGCAGGAAGCCTTTTACTTCATTGATTTTAATAGCATATGTGATTTCATCCATACTTATAGTGGGAATTTAGGTCTAAATCAGTAGTACATATTAATATCACGATCCCCCAAATTAGACATCAATACTTGAAACCCTCGATGTGTCATTCTCCGAATTCTCCATATCATTATCAGTTTGATTGAAAAAATGACTAAAATGTTGATACCAAACATCCATATTTATGGGTGCGTGATCAACACACTCTTTAGCGATATGTGGATATATCTCACGTTTTTACCAGAATTCCTTGGATCGGAGTTCACATTTCAGTTTTCTTTGAACTTGACTTTTGTATGAACTTTTTTCTTTTACAAAGGGATTTGTACATGGTTCTACAATGCTTGTATCTATTCAGATCGAGATTACTATTGGATCTTCTAAATTTACGTTGTAAAAGGGACAATTATTGCTTATTTTGTTAATTCATTATCAACACAAATGTATTTCCATCGAACGAACCTTCTTTTACATGTCATTTCGAACAATCATACTTTGAGCTGCTATTGGAGTGCCAGGAGGGTGATCAATTCAATAGCTAAGGCGTATTTGTAAACCATACAATCATGGGCTGCCGTAAGCATTTCTTGACAGGTGTTTGACTTCAAGAGAGCTCGTGAATTGTAGCATTTGTTGTCATCCCATTGGATTTAACATAACTATAAGTACAGATGTTCGATGGCTGACTATTTCCAATGTGATTATATATATTAGAAAATCAATAGACAGCAAAGTGGAAGAGTATGACTCAACCCTTTCCATATCATCAGTAAAATAACAAATCTCATCATATAGATCAGTAGAAGAAGAGAGAAACGATTACATAGTCAATGACACTGGAACCTTGGTGACAAATAAAAGTAAATTCACCGTTTGTATCTCTATCACAGCGACCGTTAAATAAATGAATATTAAATAATTTACAGAGAGCAAGCAATTTACGGCCCCAGGAAGTTACGACACAATCTATTGACTGACGTGATTTTGAAAAAGTATCTTCAGCATAAACATCATTCATATCAATATAAATTTACAGAGTCATTTTCAATGTAATCAAGATCATGGCCTGTGCGTGAATTAAAATCACCGCCTAACATAATATTTGTGTTAGGATGGATTATCACGGATATCATTGATAGCCTCCTCGAGAGTATCTATATTGGCTTTTGAGTTAAAAGTATGACGAGTAGACATTTACGAGGTCGGTATATACACAGTGCCCAAAATAATATCATTTCTTAACCAAAACTTACGGGGCACTTACACATAGGGTTCCCTTAAAATACAGAAAACATTTTAAAAAAATAACTGTTACTCAAATTTGCTCTAGTAAATGATGAATGTTAAACTTCATGCAACACAGTCTCGCCCCTGCGTTAAAAGCGACACCCATATTTGATTGTATAAATGCGATCATATTCGTTCATGTACCAGAATTTTAAGTTCTTCTTGTTTTATATAATTTTTAACTTATTTCATTCAGAAACATGTTTCATATGATACAAATGTAGTGTATAGAGAATGCAATACCTAAGTATTGAGTCCTAATATAACACCTCCATTATATTACCACTACAAGTTATATATATACATTCTTCATGTTTTAAAAATGATATACAAAAGATATAGATGACACAGTAATGTGTATCTATTTGATCTATCAGTGATATAATAATGATAATATTATAATCAGTCGTGTGTATATACCCGAAAGTGTTATAAAGGAACATTGATGGAGTATCATAAGGGAAAGTGAGGATCCTACCCTTACTTAACACAAAATTTGTTATTGTATAAATCATAGAACATAAATTGAATAATAATACCAGAAGATTGTATATACAACGAACACTGCCAGACGACGAACAGACCATATAACTCAGACCCGGGACAAAGACAGACTAACGTACAAATGTGATCAAAAACAGATTGCATGTTGGATATAGTCTCATCCTCTGAACATTCTGTCCGGTGAGGGGGGGACATGGGCACTTGAGACCCTTTTTACGCATTTTCTTGTTTATCCATCATATCCACTTTTGAATACAAGTCCCCCGGGATTCAGGTATATTATTAGTTACAGATCTCTCCAATCGCTTTCCTACTTTTTAACAAAAGCAAAATCTACGTTTAATGCAGTTTCTATATGTACCAGAAAATCACGCCAATTTAAGAATGAAAATGGATTAAATAACGCCCTTCTCTGATTGATTGGAATTTTGTAACTATTTAGATTATCCTGAAGAGGCCTACAACAAATTTTCATGATAAAATGTCGATTGCTTCATATAGTTCAATGTTCATTGTCCAAAGTAAATCGCGTTTCTATGAGCATGTTTTAGTTCATAACATCAAACCAAACATCGTTAGCCTTAGGGTTTCACAGGATAAATGAGAAAAATAGTAGCTTTCTTCTGATTACCAATTTTTTTACAACTTCTGTTAAAATCTGGGGTGCCAGGGCGGAACGAAGCTATATAGCGATCGGACCATGGACCTTCAATATTGATTTTATATGAATCAAAATGTGTCGGGCCTGGTATTTTTTCACGAAGATTTTATTAAAGTGTGTTTAATTATCTCTGTATTGTCAGTAGAGTTAAGACTTATTAATATCGCTGGATGTTTAATATAATTTTTGTAAAGTTTATTCCTAGTTGTAATTTACTTTAGTTCCGGTAGGTTCCGGTATTTTGGTAATTGAAGATCGTGGAATTCATCAGTGAAATAGGCCTTCGGATGATTTACAACGAATAGGTTAACGCAAATAACTTAGAATAAACTAGAATTATACAAAATATGGGTGACACTAACCCCAAAGTTCGAGTTCCCTAAGTGACACGACCTAAGGCCTGAATTATTACATTTGATAATTAACCGTATCAATCTTATCAATCTTTCCTGCATAATCTGGCATGGTCTATTCATGTGACAAACAAAGAGGAAAGTGAATGCCGTGTTGTTACACAAACGAGCTAATTCACAACACGGGACGTGTATTGCAACATACGTACATGTACGTCTGGTAAAAAAACAAAAGTTGCCGTGAATTTCGTGATTTGGGCCATTTTTGTTTTGTTTCGTTAGTTTTTGATTTGCTTAGATTTTATATAACATTTGATTAATTATTCTGTTACAGTATCGAAATATTTTAACAGCTCGTGTATATGAAAATAATTATTGCAAAACGACTGGTAATGAAGATTATACAAATACCTAAAAATCGCAAGTTTCGGTCGTAAAAGCGAAAAATATCAACATTAGACTTAAAATATCGAATCTCAAATCAATTTGAGATTTTATACAAGTCACTGTTACAAGACAATGTCTATAAATTACATTGGGTGCTAGGATTAATGTATCATCCCATACAATTCACGCTACGATTTAGGCCTATGTGTTATACGAACTCTCAGTTTGAGTCTTACCGTATGCTAGAACCTAATGCGTATTGAATCTTTTTATACTACTTAAGTTGCATGTATGTTTGTCCTGTCCCATGTACCACATGTTTACGGACTTCCCGAAATTTTACCTTTGGCGTTATAAAATAGGTCGAGCTATTTGTCCTCTTTTACCTTTCTTTATAAATATCAAACATGGCCACATTTTATCAGCTCAAGTTGGGCTTACCATTTTTTAAACTTGAATGTCGAATAAATCTTCAGTCATTTTTTTCTCAAATAATTTAGATGTTACATCATCTTGCAAACTTAAAAAGAAAGTGTCACAATATAAGTCAAACCCGGAAATCAAACCTACAGAATTTATTTGAAAACATCCAAGCAAGGGTTGATTGTTTTGGCTGTCTCCAGCATTATAGCTATCCGTAAGAGATCTTATATTTGAATATTTTAAAGCACTGGTTTATCCTTCAATGCTCTAGTTTTTCTCGAACTTAGATAAAATTTATAATAGACCCTATAACTCTACACCACGCCAGTATGAAATCCGCGATGGCATTTTCTACGTGTATCTTGGACCCGTTACGGTTTCAATAGGTCGCATTTTGTGACAAAATCGCATACCTTGTGTCAACTGTTTTGTCTGTTTGAATTACAATACATGTGACTACAAAATAATACTACTATTTCGCCCATGATATGAGGTGTTTGCATAAGTTTAAATATCAATAACAATTTATGGGGACCCGTTGTTTCAAATTAGGCATATGCCCTAGTGGAATAGATAGCGAGTTTTATTATTTTTTGTATTTGGTAAAACGGTCTTCAGGGTCTCTTGAACCTGTAAAACCGCTATTGAAAATCTGTAAAAACACTCACGTCTAACAGTGCAAGCCTACTTGACTATGATACTTTCCCGAACATAGGCACTGATTAAATCATTTTTGTTTATGTGATAATTATTGAAATTGTTGTTTTACACAATTTATACTGAGATGCATATCGTGTTAGTTTCATCAGGAGGCGGCATAAATTGCTCTCAATTGTCACTCGTTGATTCGTTAAATTTGACATTATTTGACTGATATACTACATAGTTATGAGGGAAGTGGGTACCACGAAATATATGACAATCAGCTTCATCCCAAATACAACATTTTGGCGCATTTAAGGTGTCAAGCGATGGTGACCCGACCTAACGGGATCTCAAACCACCCGCCACCCCCCAGCTTTACTGCATCAAATTTGTGACATTTTGGTAGCAGAAGATCGTTTCTATTTTCTCACTATCCAAGTGGAAATTTAATAGTCAAAATATTTCCGTTGAGAAAAGTATCCAAATAGGCCAATGTATTACACACTTTTGATATGCAAGCGATGAACTGATTTAACTCATTATCATGCTTTGAGGTTCCTCGATACGATAATATCGGATCCAACGCATGATAATGATAAAATGGATGAGTTGCTCCCAATATTGATGGTCTAGCTATGAGTTTTAAAATATTTGCTCGAAAAAAAAAACACTGCGTCTCGCCCAATATTTTTGCAACTCATAGCCCGACCAATAAATTTGGGCTGAATCAATCCAATTTATTACAAAATTTGTAATCAGGTGTTTTGTGATATGCTTCCATGTGAGTGAGAAAACAATTAATCTCCTGTGCTAATAAGTATTTTATGTTAAAACCATTAAAACTGTTTTTTTTCTCCCCCGCTTAATATCTTTGGAATGAAATGGATTGAAGGCCCACTTTTGAGGACGCCTATGAGAAAATGACAACTTTTCATCTACAACATCCAAATCGATCTACTTCCGGTAAATCAGCGGGGTCCCAAAGGCGACGGACAGCGCCTTTAATAATTTGTTGGAAAGACGAACATCTCACTGCGTTTCGCGATGCTTTATTGGTCAAGTATGTGCTAAACCCTGTTGCATTTATATCTATAGGTGTGCGTATCTCGTCTCCAATTGATATGTGTATTGTAAACAGATTTCTTTTGTAAATCTCATATTCCATGTTCTATCTTAGTTATATTTTCCTTTATTACTAAGAGTTGTATCATTATAAGCATACGGTCGATTTTCATTAGGATAATTATAACATGGACCTACATACCCAATAAATTACAAGGGAATGTAATTCTAATTTAAGATACATAATCAATGAAGAATGGAAAGGAGGCAATGTAAAGTAAGACTGGTAATTTCATATTATATAAAGGAAATTAGAGTATAACTAATATTTAACATATTACACTGACCCCGAATCAGCTAGTCAATGGGAGATGTGAAAAATGGTCAGAAATGTTTACTACGTTATTATGTATTACGTTATTTTTTATTACGGTATAGCCATGGCTATCATGGCCGATGGTGAGGAATGAGCTGACGACGAGTAGCTAATTGAACACAAGAAATATGTTCCAATTTGTTTAGTTATTACGCTATCCTAGAGTATTGAATTCTTCCTGAAAATTAGACCGCATAAGAAACAAATATTAAGATACCTTTTGCTAATTTATTCTGAAAATACATTTAATTGACACATCTGTAATGAAATTATAATGGCGGTTTACATAAAACAATGACGGCCATTTTTAAATGAGCAGGACACGCTAACGTGCAGCTTTTCGGGGCGGAAACATACCTCATCCCAGTCAGGGGACTCTCCTTTAAGGCGATATATGGGAAAATTAATCACCAGTTGGGTGAAACGAACGGAAAATCCGATGATGGCAGCTCATGGACTATAACCGATTCTTATCACCATTGAAGATACGTGGCGTTAGCTACGTAAAAAAACCACCAAGTTCTACTATCTTCCGAGTGTTGAGGCTGAAAAGAGACCGATTTAACTTGTTTGACAGAATACAATTCCATGTGGAAAATATGGAAAAGTCGTTCTTCTGAGCGAGCCGGAGCGGAATTTATAAATTGCTGCAAATATTTACTGTGATTCATGATTTTAATTTTTTAACTTCTATTGTTATTAAGTTTCACTTAAATTAACATCCAGAACAAAAAGTCTAAAAAATGTGCTTCTAAATTGCGGATTTTTTTTTTGAACAAGGTCTCATGTCTGGGGCCGTCGCAATTTTTTTCGGTACAATATTTTTTTTGCATGGCAGAATGTAAAATTTTCAAACCGCTACACTTATGTAAGTTTGCTTTTGAATGATATTCCAATTATCAAAATAATTTTCCTGAAATATTTATCTTTTAAATCAGAGTAAGAAACCTAACTCGATTATTAATATTTAGTATGGAATCAATGTCCATAATCTTGACAACATTAATAACTTTGACCACTTGCTTTTTGTTTCATCTAGATAAGAGTTCCTATGGCAATTTCACAGTAATTTAAAACATTTTTTTCGTTATATTTTATATCTCGTTAAGAAATAACTGAAATTAAAATAATTAGTCGAAAAAGTAAAGAAAGAAATGAGAATAGAAAAGGGTAAAGAAAGAAAAAAAATAGGTGAAGAGAAAGAAACAACACAAGGTGAAATAAAAAAAGTCCCTTACTGTTAGCCATTGCCTATACAGCACATACCCGAAATATACCTGAGCTAAAATGGGTAAAACTAAAATGACTAAAGGCGAAATTTCTTTGTACTTCATGATGGGTCGAAATTAAATTGATTTGACGAAAATATACGAAAAAGAAGTGTAATTTTATGATCAAATTTATATAATTGACCAAAGACGAACTTGTTTTAAACAAACGGAACATTTCAGTTCCATGTAAATATAAGGAAAATGTTTTTAAACTGGGGGGAAATCCTATACTAAACTATATATTATGCTTAATTAAAAAAAAAGTGGGAAAATTAATCAAACCACATACGCGCAGTAGCAGAAAGCGTTTTACTTTGATTAGGTTCAATGTATTTTCCAACATTAACATTGTAACACCATAGTGATTATTCATATTTACAGTTTATTATCGTAAAGTAACCCAATTTACCACGTATCCTAAAAAATAGACATTGCTCCAGAATTAAGGTTTTAATGCGCATACCCTGAAGTTATTATCTTTATGACAATAACCAATTATTTCTGTTTCGTGGGTTGAGCATCATCCACAAGTTTATCACACCCATCAGTATTGATTTGCAAATTGGGCTGCATTCAAGTTTGATTATATATCGATCGCACATCCGGTTTTAAGCTGGGTATTTGAAATTAGTTCTATACGGACAATAGGCCAAGTCTATAAATGTAATTCCCATCGTCAATAGCTTTAGAACTCTATCGTCTATATTTTTATAACTTATAAAAGTGGTGACGAAATAAAAATACTGGAAATCGGCAACACAATTTTAAAAATAAACATTCCATCCAGCATGCGCCTCATACTAAATCTACTATAGTAAATATAAAAAAGAACGCATAGTCCAATACACGTGATATTTCCCTCTATTGCGAACTCTAAAACTGAACTTGTTTATGTGACGATCTTTAATTTAATTTTGTTTGACTGTTTTTTATTAATACAACCACCCAGGAAAACTATATTTTTTTGAAATCTCTGGGTTTTATAGGTGTCCGGGTGGTGGGCGCTGTAATTCAACTCTCTAACGGGAAATTCCGCGATGAGAGCTCTCTCTCCTTCTGGATATTTTGTCATCTGCGAGTACTGCTAACTGACAATTTCCGCTCTCAGAGAGTCTCGTCTAAGGGAGGAAAATGGTGGAGTAACGCTGGACTCTTCTCCAGCTGACTTAATTCTTTAGTTTAGCTTGCTCTCCCGGCGAACTCTCCCAGAGGGGAAAATTCCAAAATTTAGGATAAGCTCGTTCAATGGATGATAACCCACTATTCAACCAAACCATGCCAATTATCTCCAATTCAATCTGTCCCCGTCATCTCGACACCATTGTAGCGGAATTTAATCCAGCTGGCTCTAATTTAGGTTTTTGTACATGGTTATTTCAAAAAGACCACGGATTTTTTTAACTTTACTTCAACCTCTCTGATTTCGATGATACATGGATAATTTGCTCATTTTAATAACCAGATGTTGGGACTCTTATTGTTGGCCATTTTTGGGATCATACGTACGCTCACTTTTTTTCACTGTACTTTCATTTTAATCAACCTGATTTTCTAACGGAATAAATATGGAAATACAATTGAACGGGGTCGGTGAATATAACAACATCGGAATACACATTTTTCGTGAATATCCACATGTGGAATTCGCTGAGATCTGTGAATATACCAACGGGCGGAGATACAAGACAATTTTTCGGTGAATATCCACATGTTGAAATACAAACAATTTTTAGCGAATATCCACATGCAGAAATACACATTTTTCGGTGAATATCACATGTGGAAATTCGCGAGAATCGGTGAATATCCAACGTGGCGGAGATACAACATTTTTTGGTGAATATCCACATGTTGGAAATACACGAATTTTAGCGAATATCCACATGTTGAATACACATTTTTCGGTGATACCACATGTGGACATTCGCGGAGATCTGTGAATAGACCAACGTGCGGAGATAAACAATTTTTTGGTGAATACCACATGTTGAAATACACCGAATTTAGCGATTATCCACAAAGTGGAAATCCCATTTTCGTGAATCTCCACATGTGGAATTTCGCGGAGATCTGTGAATATACCAACGTGCGGAGATACCCATTTTTAGGTATATTCACATGTGGAAATACTAACGAATTTTAGCGAATATCCACATGCGAAATACAAGCAGGGGGAAGGGATGGGTGTGAATCTCCACATGTAAAAAGGGGAAGCAGATATTGGATTTCCACAAATAAGAAGATGTGGATATACACATTTTTCGGTGAATATCCACTGTGGAAATAGCAAGCGGATCGGTGTAGTTTTCCACATGTGGAAATCAAGAGTATTGTGAAATTTTCCAATTGAAATACACCAAATCGTGCTCAAAAAAATAGTTCGAGAACCGCATCTGACCTGTGGCAAAAAAGACATTTCTCATACTACCGTACCCTCGGCATGCATTATCCAGCCTATGTTGTGCACTGGCATTTCTGGCATGAAGCCTTCAACTTGCTAGCCCTAACCCCCACAAACACTTTCCCAGAAACCACTGATCTTCAAAATCACCATTTCATTTTTGGACTTAAAGAATCAATGAATCTCGCAATAAGCTCATAGTAATAGAATTCAACTTATATTGGTAAGCTACTGAATCGCCCAAATCACACTGGTATCCGGCATGTAACCACTGAATCTCACAAATCCTCACAAATAGCTAGTGGCGATTGTTTTATTACTGAGTCCCACCAAGTCCTTCTAAATGTACCCACTGGTAAGTTGTGTGAGATTTTGTGGGGTTAGGGTTGTGAGCAAAGATCCTCTCCCTTCGCAGTTAGGCCCTTTGGAACGTGAAGGAATCACACCACTACATTACTCCCCCAAAGGATGTTGTACATAATGACCTCTCACACCAACATCAATTTCCGGCTAATAAGCACTGTTTTATTCAAACTGATTTTTTTTTAAAAAAGACCGATTTAACTGTGACAGAAAACAATTCCCATTGTGGGAAAACATGGTGAAAAGTCGCTTCCTGAGCGAGACGGAACGGAATTTGACAGTATAGCTGCAAATATTTACTGTAATTATTTTAGTTTTTTTCTGTTTTTTACTTTGCTATATTTTATTAGTTACATTCTTAGACCATCCAGAACAAAAGTCTAACATGTGCTTCTAATTGAGGAATGGTTTTTTAACAAGGTCCCTCAAGTCTGTCCGTCGCATTTTTCGGTACTATTTTTTTTTCATGCAGAAGGTAAAATTTTCAAAAACTTTTTATTTTTTTTATTTTTTGCTTTTTTTAAGTTTTTTATATTTTTTGATAATATTTGCTGAAATATTTTGTCTTTTAATACAGGTAAGAAACCTAACTCGATTATTAATATTAGTATGGATCAATGTCCATATCTTGACAACATTAATAATCTTGTACACTTGCTTTTTGTGTTCATAAAGATAATAAGTTCCTGTGTCAATTTTTCACAGTTAATTTTAAAACCTTTTTTTCGTTTATTTTATATCGCGTTAAAGAAAATAAACTGAATAAAATAATGAGATAAAAAAGTAAAGAAAAAAAATGAGATAAGACTACGGTGAAAGAAGAAAAAAATTGAGGTGAAGAGAATAAACCAAGGTGAAATAAAAATAGGCCGACTTTTAGCCATGGCCTATACCGCCACATAAAACGAAATAATACTAGCTAAAATGTAAACTATAAATGACTAAAGGCGAAATTTCTTTGGTACATTCAGATGCATGGGTCGAATAAATTGATTTGAACGAAATATACGAAATGAGTTAATTTTATTTTATCAAATATTTAATATAATAACCAAAGAGAAATTGTATTTAAAACAACGAACATTTCAGTTGTCCCATGAAATATATGACAATGTTTTAAACTGGTAACACCTATACTTAAACTATTATGCGTATTAAAAATTGGAAAATTATCAAAACCAATAACGCTCAAGTCGCAGAAACGAGGTTTTACTTTGCATTAGGTTCAATTTAGTGTCAACATTAAACATTGGGGTACACCATAGTGGATTAGTCATAGTTAAGTTTTTATCGTAAGTAAACCATTTACCAAGAGTCCTAAAAAATAGACATTGCTCCAGAATTAAGGTTTTAATGCGCATAACCATGAAGTTTATGTATACTTTATGACATAACCAATTATTTCTTTTTCGTGTAGCACATCCACACGTTACACACTCCTCATTATTGATTGCAACATTGGGTTTGCATTCAAGTTTGTGATTATATATCGATCAGCACATCCTGTTTTAGAGCTGGGTATTTGAAATTTCTATACTGACAATCCAATCTTCTAAATGTAAATGCCATCGTCCATACTTTAGACTCTATCATCTTATATTTATAAACGGTATAAAAGTGGTGACGAAATACAAAATCTGGAAATCGCAACACAATTAAAAAAATAAACTTCATCCATCATGCGCCTTACTATAACTATATAGTAAAATAGAAAAAGACGCCATAGTCCATACCTTGATGGAAATTCCTCTATTGCGAAACCCTAAACTGAACATTAGTTTTATGTGACTAATCTTTAATTTAATTTTAGTTGACTGTTTTTAATTAATACACACCCCGGAAAACTATATGTTTGGAATCCCTGGGGTTTTTATAGTGTCGGGTGGTGCGCTTAACTTTCAACTCTCGCTAAAGGGGAAATTCCGCGATAGATAGTCTCTCTCTCCTCTGGAATATTTGGCATCTGCGAGTACATGTAACTCTCTACTGACAAAATTTCGCTCTCAGAGATTCCTCTAAGGAGGAAAATGTGGAAGAATGCTGGACTCTCCATCTGAGTATTCTTTATTAGCTTTCCTCCCGTGAACTCTCCCATGCAGAGGGAAATTCCAAAATTTAGATAGCTCGATTTTCATTCATGGATATAAGGCACTATTCAACCAAACCGCACCCCAATTAGCTCCAATTCAAGTCCGACATATCGACGCCAATGATCGGAATTTAATACTCCAGCTCCCTAAGTTTATTTGTTTGTACAGGTATTAAAATGAGCACGATTTTAAACTTTACATTCTCACCTCTTTCTGATATTCTATGATACATGGATAATTTGCTCATTTTAATACCAGATTTTTGACTCGTATTTGTAGGCCATTTGGGATCATACGGACACTCACTCTTTTTTTTATTTCAACTGTACTTCATTTTAATCCACTGATTGTATTCTTAACGGAATAAAATATATGAAATACACTTGAACGGGATCGGTGAATATCCAACATGCGGAGATACCATTTTTCGTGCATATCCACATGTGGAAATTCGCGAGAATCGGTGAATATACCAACGATTGGCTGATCATGAACACATTTTTCGGTGAATACCACATGTGGAAATACACCAATTTTAAGAGCGAATATCACAATGCGGAAATACACATTTTTTCTGTGAAGTCCACAGGTGGAATTTCGCGGAGATCTGTGAATAAACCAACGTGCGGAGATACCACATTTTTTGTGAATATCCACATGTGGAAATACACAATTTTAGCGAATATCCAAATGCGGAAATACAAGCGGATGGGTGAATTTCCACATGTAAAGGGAAGCGGATAGGTGTATTTCCCAACAACACCATAAAAGATGTTGGATAATAACAACATTTTTCGTATGATGGATCCAAAAACAAATGATGGGAAAGACAGCCAAATCGAGTGCTCACAAAAATAGTTTCCATAGATACCAATGTAAAACAAAAACTTCCGGATCCGGAAATTTAGACAAGTTGTGATTTTTCTATGAAGACGATCCGATTTGAGCTTAGTGTATTTCACACAGTGCTAGTATAATGGACAATCGTATGTATATGCAAAAAAATATGTGTTTGAAAAAATGCGTGCGACCTCAATCGGGAATCTCTGAGTCCCTTTAAACTTCAACACCACAAATTTTTGTGTGACAAAATAAGTATTTAATTACATGTTTTATATCGGGGGAATGGGGCACACTATATTCCCCGGGTACTGGCTATGGGCCCTGATCACCATTCTTGCTGGCTTGGCTGCCATGTCCCACTCAGGTCATTGCATATGTTAATAATTTTTATTGCCACTCCTCCACAGAGAGATATGTGTAAGAGAACAAGTTGGTTCTCAAACCACACATCTTGCTCCCTATCCCGATCCAAAATTTTCAAAGACTGCCCCGATAATTGGTGCCTTCTCAACCCCATTGGAGTACACCTCATAATGTGGCTTGGGTCAGTGCTTGTACTGACCAAGTTTGATGATTATAGAATTGATTTATTATTTAAAAAAAAAAAAAAAAAAAAAAAAAGAAACCCCTTAAAAAAGGCCCCCATAACCTCTCCTTCACTCGTAACCACACATATGAACCTTGAGTCAGAGTTCTCTGATTAAGTTTGGTCTTTCGATTGGCCGAAGCATTTGGACCGGATAACAAATTACCAAAGCTTGTACCAGACATATATCCTACAAAACTTTCAACTTAACCGGACTAATACATGTAAACGAAATATGATTTCTTAGCCGGCTCTGAGCAACCCTCAGAGGGCAAGACAAAAATTTTGCTCTTGTTTAAATATGTTCCATAAGTGTTGATTGTTTCTTGCAGGTTGACTGCTTTTGCTCTAAAGGATGTTCTGGCCCAGCTATGAATTGTGTACGTTGATATCAATATTAGTTGCAATGGTAATACAAAGGTCTAACCAAGACAACTCAGCAAATCAGGATGGTCATTTCAAGGCAGTAAGTTGGATCTTAACCCAACCATTTCAATATACTGCATTTATTCTTGCTGCTCTATCAGAGTGTAATAGCTGTCAAAATGGTTGTAAGTAACATGTGCTCTCTTTTTCCATTCATATCTGCTTTATCGTGTCCAACACACTGTGGTTCTCAAATATTATCCCACCAGAGATGGGTGCAACGTCTGGCTGCTTCAACACCGGTACATTCCGCAAGGTCCTCTCTGTGCATTGTTGCTCTCCATTGCTCCAGCAGTGGGCAGGCCAAGAGATGTGCCATTGTCTGTGGGGTGCTTGGTTGTTCCACAAACACCAGTTAGTGTCCTGATCTGCTTCCAGGTACCCCTTCTGCCAGGAAACCTTAAATCGACCAGTTCTGGTTCTCAATCTCTGTTGAGGCATCGCCATATAGCCCATGAGGAGTCAAGCTCCCTGTGAGATGCTCACAGGTTCAATACCCATAGATGTTACTTGGTTGAAGGGCAAGTCTTTCTTTCCATAAGGCGACTCTCTTCAGCTCTTAGAGACTGGTTTTCAAGAGGTTGGACTTTACATAAGAAACTCTCTCTGATTAAGGCGGGTGGCAGCAGGTATCTGTCCAGACATAGGGTCTTCACATTAATACTTGACAGCTACGCTCTTGCATGGCTCGCTCCGCTACGACGGATGTCTGTGGAGCAATTCCTGCTAGGAATTATAAGTTTTCTTCCGTTGGTGTCCCTGGCTGCTTCACCGCATTCCGCAAGGTCATTCTTTGTGCATTTTGGCTCCATCATTGGGCCGGGGCCAAAATGTTTTCCATTGTCCTGTGGTGCTTGTTCCACAAACACAGGTAGTGTCCTGATCTGGCTTCCAGGTAGCACCCACTTCTTGCAAGGACACCTTAGATCAGCCAGTTTTGGTTCTGAGTCGCACAAGGGCACGTGCCCGTCGATCTTAGGTATTGTGGGTGAGGCACCCCATCTTGCTGCCCTTTTATTGTTCCAGTGATATTGTGTGAACATACTTTACTTTTCGTCTTCTCGCTATGGGTCTTATACAAGAGAGTGCAGCCCAAGGTAACTCCTAGTAGACAGGGTTATCACAGTTCTCCAAGGGGTTGTTCGACAGCACTTTGGCTTCACTGTTTGCGTAGGAAAGACACACACCTGTGTCTTAGATGGATTTGCACGTAGGTGGTTTTTCCATCAATTAATGTCACCATGTAATCACAATAGACAAAAAAATAAATTAATGACATTGCTTTTTCATTCCTCCAATTTCATTCACCCTTGTCTACCTGATCCAATATTTTTAAAACAAACTCCTGAGGTGGTGGGGGTTGCCACCCCCCTGTGATTTTCCTTACTGAACATCCGATTCCATTAAATTGGATGCTACAGAGCTTCCATCAAGTAATCTGAGCCAAAACTGCATGAAAATCGACTATTCCTAACCTTTTTAAGTGAATTTTACAGTATTCTACACTGTGTGTCTATGGTCTATGGAAACTGGAAGTTTTGCTAACAGGAAACGTTCAATGACTCCCTTCGGATGTTAATGCTAGACATGTTGGTAACTTTTTTGTAATCAAGGAAGAGGAGGACCATAGCTATCCATTGGTCCAAATCAAGTTTCTGTGCTATTTCGTGTTATCCAGGCATGTTGGTATTGCCCCCTTAATATAATTCCAAACCATGCATTTTTGTGAATTAAAAATTTTATGGTTTTTAATTTCCCATTCTTGGGTACAGGGACTGATTTTTAGCACAGTGCAAAATGGCCCAAAATTGACAAATTGCTGAAAAACTTTATTTTTGTATAATAGTTTTTCTCCTTTGGGGGGGGGAAAGTATTCCTTTTACCCCCTATAAAATCCCCCATTCTTATTTCATTTGGCAGGACCACTTAGCAATCAGTGCTTGTGTAGGTGTGTATGTGTGGTGTATGTCCTAACATTTTTAAGTTTTTTTTGTGAAATTGACCTCAATTGAAAATTGCTGTTCAAGTTGGAACCAACTGTTCATCGTGCTCCATGAGATCCCTCATTTTTATGATGTCAAAGGTCATATGCCAAGGTTAAAAGTATGGAGCATCCCACAGCTTAGATCTTTGAATATAGTGATGCGAAAGCCTAAAGAGGACCCCGCAAAATTGAGTTTTTTATAAATTGAGTAACTTTATAACCCCATTGATGGCTTCCATGGCAAATATGTGTATCTTCCGCCAAATCAAAATTTTTAAATGTCCAAATGACTTGAATTCTTTTAATCTTGCGTCTTTGACTTGTTTTCCTAAGAATAACTGCTCACTTTGATAAAGCTCTGCAACAATGTATTTGGAAGGCCAACTGGAGTCAATTCAAAGCCGATTCCAGAGCTTGCAATTGTTACGTATGCTTTGGCAATGGTGAACAGCCAGACGAAGGAAAATGCTAACAATCTACTCAAAAGTCTTGCTCAAGTAAGGACAATTTAAGATCAGAGTAACTAATTTTTGTGTCATCTGCAGAATGGCAGAAGGGCACATAGGGAATACTCTGGTCGTATGTCTGTGTATCTGTGTTTGTCCATCCGTGTGTGTTCCTTGTGTGTGTCGGTGGTCAAAATGTTAACCCTTATCTATTGCCATGCCGTATGAGTTCCATAGGGCTATGATGATGTAGATTGGTGGAAAGGAGGGGGGGTGACATGTTGGTCGACATTTTGATGCATCTTGGTGACCTTTGTCTGGTCAAATGTTCCCCTTATATGTTGCATGCCGTTGAGTTGTGTAAGGCTATGAATGATGTAACTTGGTGGAATGAGGGGGGTCTGTGGGTGGGGTGACATGTTGGTGACCTCATGTGATCTTGGTGACACAGACTTAATGTGACCTTTGGCCATTCAACAAACCGCGAATGACGGCAGACGACAGTAACACAATACTGTATCACAATCTATACCGTTAATTATTGTAAGATTGTTTTGGAACTTAAAACCAACTAAATTTCATTACCCTGAGCTGCTTTCCTTTCCTTTACACCAATGTTGACTGAAATATTGCATTTCCCTCTGAGAACTGGAATGCCCCAAAATACCTATTTTTTAGCACACCTAAAAAAGAGAAAATGGTCTCAACCATTGACCCCAGGTCACCCCTGTCGGCCATTACTCTTCACCTCAAATTCCGTTTTTGGCCGCCAACCAAACGGACGCGTGTCAATCGCAGCTCTGTTATTAGCAGTCAAAATTATCTGAGATTTTGATACTGATTAGACTGTTGTCCGTCTCAAACGGAAATACTCCTCTCCTAACCAATACTATCTGGAGATATTACTGGATTACATCCTGGATTTATTACGCGCATTTGGACGGGATAAACAGCGACTTTTAACCGCCCGTCGGAGACTTTTTTATTGTGTACCTTGTTTGGCCGCCGATGCGGTCATTTGATCTGTGTAGCGGGAAAAAAAAGGTAAACAAAGGCAGCCCTTGCCGCACGTGGTTGCGTGCTTTGGATGCATTGCTTTTTGTATTCCTGTTCTGTTTCTTGAGTTGCCATACTCTCAATCAAACAGTGTCTATTGGTGGGTGTGTCTATTCTTTTATCTTATGCTTGTTGTATTTTAATAAATATGGTGAAAACTGACTTTTGGGAAAATTCTTTACCGTGTGTGGACTTGTGACCGCGACGGTATCTTGGTCTCCGCGTTGGCGGGCCGGTTCTTACCGCGGCACGCCTTTGTTTTTCATCGCTTGTTTTCTTCGGCCCGCGCGCCCATCTGGCTCTGCTTCACCCCACTTTTCAGCGTCTTTGCGCTTGCCGTCCCGCGACCCTCTTTCTCCGTGCGTTCAGTACGTTCTTGCTTCCCGCTGTCGCTCCGTTTGGTGCTTGTTCTTTTTGCGGTGGCCTTTCTGTTTTCAATGGTTCGCCATTGAACACAGTTTCCCGGTTTATGGCTCGCTAAGGGAAAGGGGGGGTGGTGGTGCGGGCTCCGGTTCCGAGGTTCTTCCAAGGCCGCCCCGCTGCTTTGGGAGCACCTAAAGATGTGTGTAGCTTCGGCTACTTCATGGCGTGTTAGTAGGGCGTTTCTCTCTTTGAGTTCCGCCCTCCTACCTCTCTACCGGCCGCTGGCTCGCCTGGTCTAGCCCTAGGGGCTTCTCGTTGCCTGCTAGCGCGGTCTGCCTGCCTTTTTCCTCTTGGGGATTTTGGCGGCTGTCAGACCATTCCGTACCGCAGCCTTAGGTTGCTTCATAGCTGTAGTTGGCCGCTCCCTCGGGGGCCAGCCTGGCTATCACGCGGCCGGCGCTGGCTCGCCTGTTTGCTTCTTTTATTTTTCGTTGCTTTATCGTTGCGGCTACGTTGGTCGCTCTGCTCTCTCCCTGTGGGGATGGGCGGCTGCAGTCCGTCCGTGGCAGTGTGTTTGGCTATGTGACGCCCGCGTTTTCCTCGTGCCGATCCATCGCCAGTACCCACACCCGGCCTCGGGGTTTAGGGGTCCTCGGACCCTGCGACCGCGCTGCCGGGTACCTGTCCTCGGGGCTTGATTCGTCCAGCACTGATGTGTTTCCTCGGTGCCCGTTACGGGGTCCCCGGGTGTCGTTTTGCTCACTGCTCCCCGCATGGCTACCTGCCTAGCGCGCGGTGCAATTTGGCTTCGTGCTGCATGCTTCACCATGCCTTCACGGGCTAGGTGGGGTGCGCAGCGCGTCGCCAGGTTGGTCCTTCCTGCTCACGTGGGGGGTAGTACCGTGTCGCGGTACTGGTGGGCGGTTCGACCAGCACTGGTTCCCGCTACGGTTCATCCGTTACGGCACACCCCTCATGGCTCCTGCTAACCCCGCGGGGTTAATCTGCTCGTGCTGCATGGTGTCCACCAGGCCTGACACGGGCTAGGTGGGGCGCGCCGCGCTTCGCCAGTTTGGTCCCTGCTCACGCGGGGTTCCGTGTGCGGTTACTGTTTCGGTTTCGTCCGCGCTATTTCCCGCTACGGGTTCCGCCGTACGTACACCCTTGGGTGTTTTCCGTTCTCGGCGCCCTCGTGGGCAGCCTCGTGGCTTGCCTTCGCGGGGGTTTCGGTGCAGGCTGCAGCATGGCCTCTCAGGGCGCGCTGCGTGCCCGGCGTAGCCCTGCGCTATAATTCTCTCTCGGTTTGTAATAGCTCGTGGCTCTGGGTACTTCTAGGGCTGTTCTCCCCGCCTTCGGCGCGAGAGTACTCCTCCCTTTTATCGCGTCTTCCAACCTCTCCGGAGGTGGCTTCGGCTTTGGTGATTGTTTACACTCAATCCTCTTTTCCGCTCTCCTCCCGCAGGGTGCCGCTTGCATGGTTGACCATTTATCCTCACGCCGTCGTTGGCGTTGATTTCCGGGTTACCCACATCGACTGGTCCCGCCTCTTACGGGGCTGTTGCTCGGGTGTTGTTTGTCCGCCCTTCCTGGTGTTGACTTTCAAACTCACGGCGCACCGCGACCTGTCTCCCTTTGCGGGATGTCGCGCCCCCCCGCCTTGGCTCTCGGCATCCCCTCGGTGATGCTGTAGGTCTCGGCAGTTCTTCTCTTTCTCAGGTCTACCAAGTCTGCTCTTTGACAGGGCTCCCCCTACGGGGTGGCCTAGCCTGAGTGGGGCTTCACAACACCCCTGGCTGCCCCATGGTTTTGCCTGCCTTGGGGTGGAGCCCTCTCAGCCTTGTGAAGTCCCGGGGTTACCGCGTATTCTCTGACGTTGCTCTAGTTTCTGCATGCAGGGTCCCCCACCTGGGGGTGCTCCTGCACAGCTGCCTTGGCGGCCTAGCCCCGCCTGGGCATGGGGCCGCATCCTGCCTGCATAGCTTGCAGCTTCGGTCGGGGCCAGACCTTAGCTTTTTATGCACTCTGCCCCCGTCTCCGCTGGGGTCCTTTCGCTGCTCGTCGCTCCCTGTGGAGCTTGGTAGCCTTGGTCCTGTCGGCTACCCTCCCATGGGCTTTTTCAGGCTCTGGGTCGCCGGCCTTCCGTCGCTGCCTCTGTTGGCGTGCTGACAGTTGCTGCCCCGTTAGCCTCGCTCCTTCGTGGGTTCTAGTCCTGGCCGGTCCGTTGCCCATCGGGGACTTGAGGGCTGTTCCTGTTAGGTGCTGGGCCATTTAGGCCTTGGCTGCCCTGGCTCTTAGGCGTCTGGCTGTTTAGCCTTACCTACCTAGCCTGGTCCGCTGTCTACCTTGGGGGGAACGTCTCTGGCTATGATGCATCTTCGCTGCCCCCCTCCTGGGGATCATCTGGGCCTAGCGCCGCTTCCGAGTCGGGCCTAGTGACATTTGCCGTCTGGCTTAGTCTCTGTTCCCCCCTGGTCTAGACATGTTCCAGCTTTGTTGTGATACTTGTCTTTGGGTCTTAGCCCCCGCTCCTCCTTGGGAGGTCGTGGCCTTTAGCCTTGTCGGTCCTTTGACCTTTTGCCTTGCCTAGGCCTTGGGGTTTTCATATCGCCTAGCCTTTTGCTACTGCGACTTAGACCCTTCATCTCAATCCATTCGGGTAGCTGGCCCTGGTTTTTTTTTTTGTTGCTTCCTTTCCTCGCAGCTTGGCTGAACCCTTGTCAGGCCTAGCCTGGTCTAGGGCCGATGCCCTGCTGCTTCTTGTCTTACCGGGAGGGACTTGGCCCCTTCAGGTTTGAGCCTGTGCCTATGCCAGTCTGGCTTGCCCCTCCCGGGGCTTCCTGGGCCGTCCTAGCCTGGGGTAGGGGCTTTATCTCCTTCTCCCTTGGCCTTTCACAAACCCCGTACGGGAACCTGATCATCGCGCCTTGGCTGTGCTCCCTTGCCCTCCGTCCTCACTCTTGTGCGGGGCGCTAGACCTCGGCCTACTGCCGGCTGGTGCCCTCGGGGCCTAGCCGGTCTCGGGCTTTGGTCTTGATGCTGATGCTCAAGGTTCCCTCATTGGTGCTTGGCTCCCCCCCCGGTGGATGCCCTCGCCCCCTCTGGGCTTAGTTTGTCCTGCGCGCTGGGTTTGTCTCTTTTGTCTAACCTTACCTGTGCGCCCAGGGCCTTACTCCTCGCCCCTTGGGGCTGCCCTTGAGGTCGTTCGACTTTGCCTGGACCACATCCCACTGTGGATCTGTGTCTTGACCGTGGATCCCTTCTCACGTTTGTTCGGGAGTTAGGGGATGGCTTTGACAGTTCTCGCACAGTCCTTTGGCTCCCGGCTGTCTAGCCTGGTCCGCTGTCTCCCTCGTGGGGGCGGGGGACATGGACACAGGTTTTGGGTCGACTCGACGGTGCCCCTCTTTGGGGCTTCTTTTGTAATGGGCTTATCGTCGGGCGCTTGTTTCTGGCCTAGCTTTGGGCTCGTCCGGGCCTCGCGTTGGGGCTCGTCCGGCCTAACGCGGTCCCGTGCTTCAGGCCCAGGGTTTGCTCCCGATTCGTCGGGGGTCTGTCTTAGGGGTTCCCCCTCCCCTCCAGCGGTGTTCAGGCTCCCGTTGTTCGATCGCTTCACGTTGGTGCGGGTTTTTTCTCTCTTTTGCCACGACCCTTCTGTCATCAACTGTGCTGCTGCTTAGTGGGGAATCCCCGCGACGGGGGTATTCCCTATTTGGTGGGTTCTCCGAATTCGCCTTCACAGGTGGCTTTCTCAGTAGTTCTTGGCAGTTGACTTTGGTCTGGTTGTCTTCCGGCCGTGCCTTGCGACTGGATTTTGTGTTTTTCCCTTAGTACCCTCGGGGTCCTTGGGGCACGGTCGGTTTGCCCTGGCTCCTGTCTTTACGACCTGGGAGCCCTGGACATGTGGTCTTCCCACTTCCGCTGGGTGGGGATTTTTATCCCCTCTATCCTAGTCGGTTAATCAAAGTCTGGGGACCTGAACTTTAAAGTCGGTTGGGAATCTTCTCGCTCCCGGGTGGGATGTCTCTGGGGGCGTAAACCCCCCGCTGTGCTCATTCTTTTTCTTCCATGTCTGACTTCTCGAGTTTGGGTACGAGTTGGTTACATCCCTTTTCTCGATGCTTTGGTGATCCTAAATCGGTATCGCCGCCCGTTCGAGTACACTCTCGGTGGCTCTCTTCACTTCTTCTCCTCGGGAGATAGTGTGTCCGAAGCCGCTAAGCTGTCCGCGGACCTCTTCTCGTTGGGCATCCTTATGCCCGTAGCGCGGAGTGTCGGCTACGCAGCTACTTCTTTGCCTCCTCGGTACCGATTTGTCGTTCAGGGTTCTGCCCAGAAGTTCCTCATGTTATGATCATTCTGTCCTTCTACGGTTTTGTCACCTGCTCTCTGCTTGAAGTCGCCACTGGTTAGGCTTCTTCTCGGCTTCCTCTAGCAGTTAGTGATCTCTCGGCTCGGGTCGCCCTTCGGGGCTCGATCTCGTGTTCCTGCAAGCTAACCTTGGTGGTTCCCCTCTGGCAGCCTTCTCGGTGGTTTACCCACTTCGTCTACCTTTTCGGGCCGGATTGACTCTGGCCCGATCTGGGGGAGCGCTAGCTTATAATTATCTACCTTTGACGCTCCTTCGGTTGCCCGTTCTGGTGCCGCGGCTCCCGGTATTGCGGAGGTCTGCCTCGTTCTTCTTGTTCCCCTTTTTTCCTCGGTGGTTCTGTCTACATCCTCCGACTCGAGGCCTGAATCGTCCCTCCATCCTCTGGCTGTGACAGTCGAGGTGGGACTTTCGCTAGTTTGGGGCTTTTTTGGCTGTCTCCGATCGTCCATTGTCCGGATTTTTCGGTCGACTAGCGCAGCCTACCACAGCCTAGTTGTTCGTTCCTCCTTCGGTGACGTTGGTTCGTTCCATTGAACACTGCAAGGCGTCCGTTTCTGACCCCAGCTGTTCCCCCTCTTGGGGTCTGAGTTCTCTCGGCGAGTTTCTTGGCGGACCCCCCAATCGTCCTTTGGGTGCGGCGTCGCGCTAGCCCTCGCCTTTATTTACTCTGTCGGGTCCCTTTCCCGGCTGGATTAGCTCGGCGATTTCCTTCTCCTTGTAGGTTCTTCCGGGTCAGGGTCGGACTTATCTCTCTATCTCAGGAGCCCTCCACGGGGCTGGGGCCTTCGCCTTCATTCAGTCTCTCCACCTTTCTCTCACCCGGGCCTCTCCCCGTGGGTGTTCTCTGGTGGTGTTCTGATCGGACCCCCTCTCTGGGGGGGGCCCGCTCCTCCGGTTTTTGGGGTTAGGCTTCTTTGCGCTTCTGGTTCCCTCCCGGACCCTCAGTTGTTCGCAAGGCTGTGAGCCCTTGTTCTCCGCCTTTGCCGCGGTGTGCTTCGGGCCCTTTGTCCAGACCTACGTCGCACTCTCCAGTCTCGGTCAGAGTTCTTCCTTGCGCCTATTCCTTAGGCTTGGGATTTCTCTGCGGATCGGGCTCTTGCTCTCCTCCAAAAAACTTTGGGCCAGGTCTTGTTTACTCACATTATAAAGTCTAAGGTCCTTTACTCACCCCTGGTGTACTCCACTGTCTAGGTGAGTTATTGGCTTCCTGACTTTTTTTTTTTTTTTTTTTTAGGAATCTAATTCCATGTGTTTTTCGCTTGGCATTTTTTTGGTCTACCAACCTTTGACTGCATCCTATGGCTTCTCTTCTCCGAAATATCCTGTTCCACCTCCGACTGAGTTGCTAGTCTGGTGTTGATTGAACTTATTTCATTCAACTCTGCGGTTTAATGCATATATTTCAGTCAACATTGGTGTAAAGGAACTCCGCTCTCAGTGTAAGATTTAGTTAAAAACACCATTCTGTTTTATAAATCATAATAACTGATGCCTGAGTGTTCCTTTCCATGTTGACTTATCCCGCTTCCAGGCCCGCCCCACAACAGATATGTGCATGCGTCCGTGTGGGCTATGGGTCAAAACGGAATTGGGGAAGAGTAATGGATGACAGGGTGTGACCTGGTTGAGACCATTTTCTCTTTTTTAAGGGTGTTCTAAAAGTAGGTATTTGGGGCATTCCACTTCTCGAAAGGGAACGCATATATTTCAGTCAACATTGGAAAGGAAATAGGCCTCAGTTATATGATTTATAACATATGTGTTTTTATTAATAAACTAATTCTTCTCGTCTTAGGTTTAAAATGGATAGAGGTCCAAAAGACAAGCCAGTCTTGGTTACAAAAGAACTAAAATTTGCTAGATACTATGGTCTTCAAGAACAAAGGAAATGCCTCACCGGACTTGTAAAAGATGGATGCGTCAGACATGTTGGTCTACCTTTATGGATGTGTGAAACAAGGGCAATGGTCTAATTGGGAGTCTTCCATGCAAAGGTCGACCCATCCTGGAAGAAACCTTTTGTATGTCTGAATGGCCAGAACGCTGTCGTCCCACACAAAGCAGTTCTTGATCAACTTCCCTTCCCTGCCAATCTGAAGCTGTGGGCAAGACCAATCTAGGACAATTAAGGTCTCATTGTCATTGCACATTGTTCCACATCCTCAACTGGTTGTAGCTACTTATTAACAATTCAGATATATACTGCAGTCAACCAGACATCTGAAGACTATCAAAAATTGGAAAGTTCTGTCTCTGAAGTAGATCTCTTGGGCATCACCAATGGGCTTAATGCTGAATGATTCGAAGACGGAGATTGTGCATTTTCATCTAAGCATCGCATGCCTTTCAGTCCCCCTACCAGGCTATTGTTATTGGGATGCCAGAATCATCACTGCAGTCTCTCTACGTATCTTGGTGGTACACTGGATAGGACGCGTCAAAGGAAAAAGGAACATCGCACACTCTCTGCGTCTTTTGCGTCCCCACAGAATGCTTGGTTCTGCTTTTGTATACACAAGATTAAACTGTAAAATCAGGTATGTGTGGTCTTCCTTTCAGGCAGTCGTATGCGCCCTTTTACCAAACAGCGTGGACAGAATTCAGCGGAGACTTGTCACTCTTTGACAAACTGATATCATCACCTTTACCTGTTCTAATAAGCTATCCTGCATGGCTAAAAGTTAAATACCCACTCCCTTTACCAAAATCCTTAATTATTACCTATAAGATACGAAATGGTATTGCTCCCAAGTACCTTGAATACTTATCTCGTATTATAATCCAAGTATTTCTCTAGTCTTCATAATGCGGTTCCACGAAGTAAGACTATGTTATGGGAACCTGCGTTGTTTTGCCATCATTGCAGCTCCCTGTATGGGAACAACCATCCCGGGGATGTTAGAAATGCATCAACTGTTTTCCACTTTTAAAACTTGAACTGAAGACATACAGTTTTTGTGTCGCTGTCCCTTAAGCAGGAAGACACATAGGGATCA